>SRSE01000692.1:0-87849 GCA_005024645.1 Planiliza haematocheilus | reverse complement strand
GTAGCCAAAAAAAAAAAAAGGGCTAGTCAGTCAAAAAAGATCCAAAAAGCCGAGAAACGTCTGAGAAGCATTAGCAGTCATGAGGTCATCCGTTTGTGCGCTATATGTCAGTGTTTCTGGAGCTGGGTGAACGACTGAGGCCAAGTCCACGGCATCAGCCAACGCTGGATGATACGGAGACGGAGAGCATATGAACGCATTGGGCAATCTGGTAACTGACACCTAATCTGAGGTCAGCCTTTTAATAGTTGCAGAGGTAAGGAACATCTCCGTGACCCTCGAGATGGACATAAATATACATGCGTGAGCAAACACACACACACACACACACACAAGCGTCTGCCCTCATGCATGTGGTAGCGATCTATCTGGAACCCTAATTAGCTGAGGACAGGGGTGGAAGGAAGGGGCGGGTGAAATTGGATGAGAGGTTCCTCTGATTGAGGGGAAATGGGAAACAGGCTGGAACCGATGTTACCCTTTAGCCTCACACACACACACACACACACACACACACACACACACACACACACACACAGAACAATCGTAACTGAATCAGCAGTGAAACGTCTCCGCTTGGTGCAGATTCTCCTCTGTGATTATGGCCTCCAGTCTCCTTCATGCCAATATCCACTGGTCTGAGAGAGAAAAAAAAAGAAAATGTGAGTTTGGAGGCTGACTACGCGATGAATCACTTTCTAATAATCTGATTTGATTACTCACTCATTGCCTTTGGCTCGAGGTCCAAGGCCGCGCACGGACGACTACTTGTCTAAAACCAGACCTTGGCCTTATTGGACTTAGGAGCCGACACTGTTATCTGGAGAATAGACCAAATGAGGAGGGTAGAGGTCAGACCTTAACAGGCCTGGCCCGGTGGAGCAGGCATGAGCAGAGTTCAGGGGCAGTCATTGTGATCAAGTTCACTCGTCCATTATGGCGACTCTCCCGGCAACTAGTGTTGCTCTGCAGGCAACCTTGTCTGAATGAGGCAACTGAGCAACTGCTCTAGCACACTAAAAGCATGAAGCTTGAGTAGGAACCTAAAGCAGCCTCCAAAAGTAGGACTTTATGAAACAGCAGTCTTAGCTAAGTCTCATCTTTGTTTTACTTTTGACAATCTATACAAAAATAGATAATAAACATGAGAAGCTGCAGTTTTCCCGGGAAGTCACTAAAGCAAAAACTAGTCTAGTTCATAAACATACACCAATCAGCCACAACATTAGAACCACTGAATAACATAGAAGTGAATAACATTGACCATCTTGTGACAATACGATGTCAGTCAGTCATTTTCTAAACCCGTTTAGTCCTGTTAGGGGTCACGGGGGTCTGCTGGACCCTATCCCAGCTGTCATCGGGGTCCAGTCCCCTTCATGCCACCTCTGGCATGGTCGCCAGTCCATCGCAGGGCTAACACAGAGACAGACAACCATTCACACTCACATGCACACCTACGGCCAATTTAGAATCACCAATTAACCTAATTTGGACGGTGGGGGGAAGCCGGAGTACCCGGAGAGAACCTGGGAAACCACAGGGAGAACATGCACACACAGAAAGGCCAGCCGACCCATGGATTAGAAGCGGTGACCTTCTTGGCTGTGAGGCACCAGTGCTAACCACCTCTCCACTGTGCCGCCCCGACAATAACGCTTCTCTACTGGGAAACATTTGGACCTGGCATTCAGTCAAGAGGATTTACTTACCCACCCCCACCCCATAGCAATGACACTTCCTTGATGGCAAAAATGACAAAAACAGTTTAGGTGTTGACCTGGCCTCCAAATTCACTAGATCCCAAACTAATCAAGTATCTATGTGCCCCTCCCTCAACCCATAGACCCAAAGCCCCCCACTAACAACATCCTGTTCCAGACACCACAGGACACCCTCAGAAGACCCATGTCCATTGTTAGACCACATAATATTAGGAAGGTGGTCATAATGTTGTGCCTTAGTCTATACCCTTCCAGTGTGTTTTTAGCTACCACAGCCACACAGACCGACAGCTGAGAAACTTAAAGAAACACATATGTACATAAGAAGAGAAGTGAACTAATTTGTAAAGAAGGATGGTATGAACATGCCCGAAGGAAAAAACATGTGGCCACACTCAGAGAAAGCATGAACAATCCTGCCATGCTGTGGTGTAGTAGTAGTGAGTAAAGAAAACTTAAAAGAAAATATTAAATCTTCCTCTTTGTCGCTCTGTGTTTTTACACATATGGAAAATTTGGCTTCATGATGAACTTCAGCTGCTGGTAATGAGAGGAAGGAGCTGCTCGCCCTGGCACCTGGCAGCACACACCAGCTCTGGAAAGCTGTCAAAAGCCGTGAGCCGACTTCCAAATGTGTGCTGTGGACTGTTCTCTAAGCTCGTCAGTGATCCAACAAGCTCCGTGTTGACACCTGAGCTCACGGCACATCCCCTAAGAGACGAAGGCGTACGTGTCTCTCTCTGTGTCCCTGCGGTTCAACGTCTAGGTCTCAACCCCTGCCTCCCGGTCTTCCAGGGACAAAGAGCTCGGGCTCCATCTACAACCCTCAAGCCTCCTCTTCCAGACGCAGTGGGAACAAAGCAGACAAATCCCAGGCTTGGTACGCTCCACATAAAACAAAACCCATTTCCCCGTGGACAGACCAGCCACACCACTGAGTAATCCTGGTAAACCAGGCTTAGGATGGGTGGCTTCAGACATGGAGGGTACTAAATCTCACACTGTCACCGCTCAGGAGATAAATTCCCATACATTTACGCTCCCTAATGCAGATGGCTCTTCCTTCTCAGAGACTATATCGTGCTCTCAATCACCGGCTTTGCTCGCATCCTTCTAGCTCTCCAGTTTAATTACCCATCAGCCTGCAATAGTAGCACATGAGAGCCCTACAAGTCCAATTACCTGCCACACTCTGCTTTTGACCTTTTTGTGTCGCCCCGTGAGAAGATGTGAGGCCGTTGGACTGCAGTGCTAAAAGTCGAAGTCAATTAGGACTCCCCACGATGCCTTCTCACTTTCCCAGTTACTCCCAGCAACCACATGTCAGTCACACTTGATTGGCAGACGAGAGCTTTTATCTGTTTGTATAGCCGAGGGCCTCTACAGCTTTTGGCATTTATGGCCGGACGAGGTCAAATAATGACTTTAAGTCGATAGTTCTGTCCAACATTTAATTGCCTTTTATTGACTTTGGTAAAGTCTGTCTGTCAGGGATTAAATCTGTCGCCTAATCGTATTGTAAAGCTCCTTTTTCTGTCTGTTCCCACTGACTGAATGTTGGACATTTTATATAACGGTGGATTTGAATGCTGCCCTGCATCCACAAACTGTCAGTATTTCAAGAAGTTGTTTAAATATTGGTGCGACATTCTTGTACATTTGTTCACATGAAAAGTTTGTAAGCGGTTTCATTTTATCTTACTATAATCTTTATTATTTTTATTGTTATTTTATTATCTTTTATTGTTTTCAGCTGTTTTTCTGTTTTTTTTACTAATTTTGTACATTTTTTCGTACACTATTTTATTTTGTATTACTATAGATTTTACATATTTTATTATTTTTAATTATCTTCACCCGTTTTTTCTTTTGACTTTATTGTACATTTATTCATATGACAATATTAAACTTTTGTACACACTATTTTATTTATTATGTATTTTTTTGGCTTTTATTTTATTTTTATTATTTTTACTTATAATTATTTTCCCGTTTTTCTATTTACTTTATCGTACATTTGTTCACATGAAAATGAACATTTTTGTACACTATTTTTTATTTTGCTATATGTTTTACATGTATTCTATTTTATTTATTTTTTTTGTTATTTTCACCAGTTTTTCTGTTTCCTTTTTTTGTACATTTGTTCAGATTTTGAAAAAAATTTGTACAGTACTTTATTGTATTTTCTATACTTTTACTTATATTTTATTTTATTATTTTTTCATTATTATTTTTTTCTATTTTAATTACCCTTTCCTGTTTTTCTTTTACTTGTGTTTCTTTTTTTATGTGCAACTGAGCTACTGTGACCAAGCAATTTCCCTTGTGGATCTATTTTTTGGTTTTTATTTATTTATTTATTTATTTTTAATCCAATATCTAAAAAGCACAGCAGTTTAGCTCAAACGTACAAGAATATATGAAAGCATGCGGATCTTTCTTGAAAATGCAGCATAAACCGAATAAGCTGTACGTATTTTAGTAAAGTTATAGAACCGAAAAGGCTTTAAATCATGGCTGTTATGATGCTAACCTGTGCCCTTTAAGACTAGGCGACAAAATAAACACAGCGGTATTTTATAATATATTCCTCCCAGCTGGGAATAAAGAGTTTAAAGAGTTTAGTTCTAGCTGTGTAGGATCATTGCACCATCTAAAGTAACATGGTGTTAATGTAATGTAATGTTAATGTAAATAGCTTTAATATTTCCAAGTAGCCTTTTGTGCATGTTCACATCCATCACTTAAGTTAACGTTTGATTTAATGAGCATGCATACGTGTTACCTGCTGCTACTAAAAGAAGGAAACGACTGAATCCAGTGGGTTTAATCAGAGAGTTAATCCAGACTGTAGCCTGATGGTGGAGTCCAGAGAGGAGTCTTTGTTATTTCGTGGTAGCTGCCCAGCTGCTTGTTCAGGACACGGGTCTGGTCTGAGTTTATTTATTCTAAATTTCATTTAAATCAGAAAGATCTGTGTTTCCTATAAACTACCTCATTTATGGTGAGCTTCAAAAGAGTCAAAAGTAAAATATGTTACTGGAGAAACTCTGTGCTCCTGCTCAAACACAAAAGTAATACTGTGCAGAACATAGCTGCTAAATGTCTCAGGGTGACCATTAAAAGGTCATTAACCTGCAGCACATGTGAAATACAATCATTTGTACTCTGAGCAAATTATGTTCTGTTTTTTTATCGTCCAGAAGCAGAGGATTTACTCAAACTCAGAGTGTAAAGCAAGTTTGGCGACTGGATTACATTTTGCTTCGACCCTTGGTCTCGGAGCGAGAAGCAGAAAACAAAAGTTAACAGGAGCCTTCACCACAAATCGCTCTCGCCACGCTACATAACAGCTTTGGCTTGTCTCGTTACCTCTCTGTCAGTTTGTGTTGATTTGTGTTTGTTTCCCCTTTTTTCAGTGAGTGGAACTTTTTTTTTCTTTTGGTTTGTGTGTTATTGTCTTTTACAGCTTGTGTCTAACCAGTGTGTGCTCAGCTTTTTTTGTTTTTAGGTTTATTGACGCTGCTGCTGCTGCTGCTGCTGCTCTCTCAGCCAGGTCGTTGAAACTGAGACTTTTTTAATCTTTACTGTCTTTTTTCTTACGTGGTTAAATAAAAGGTAGATAAATAGACTTTTCACAGTTCTACATTTGGCTGAAATATGTTTAATTAAGTTCAGTGGTGGAAAGTTAATTACGCACTTTATTTCACATTTTTGGTTCTTTGTAAGATTAACCACACGTACAGTGGATGATACTATTAATGCATCTGTAGCTGTTTGTCCTCTGGAGGGTCGCGTGGGGTTGGGGCCTAGCCCAACTATCGCTGGGTGGGAGGCGGTAAAGCTAACCCTGGACAGGTTCGCCAGTCTATCGTCCGTCAACCATTCACACTCACACCTACGGCCAGTTTTACAGTCACCAGTGAACCTAACCAGCGTGTGTTTGGACGGTGGGAGGAAGCCGGAGAGAACCCACGCAGACACAGGGATAACATGCAAACTCCACAAAGTGAAGGGTTACGCTAACCACTACGCCACTGCGCCGCCCTCCATAAGACAATGGTTTGAGGAAAAGCTCAAAGACTGAAAATAGATTTGTGGCTCACAACCTTGTTTATCCTTCTTCCTACTTCCATGAATCATCTGAAATCCCCAGGTATGAATCTGCTGTCAACGTCATTAAAGCTGTACCGAAGGAAGTTAAAGGTAGCTCCACCTGCATCGACTACACTAATCAACCACAACATTAAAACCAACTAAGTATTTTGTATGTCTCCAAAATAGTTGTGACTGATCAGAGGGTGGAGATGGACCTTCTGGGGGATCTGTGGATCATCCCACAGATGGTCGATCAGTTTTTTGGAGGCCAGACGTCAACACTTGGACGTCAACACTACCTGGTCATAATGTTATGGCTGATGGTTGCAGGATGACATATACTCTGCCTGGCGTCTCCTCCTACGGGGTCACCCGGTCGGACGATGCGAGCGGGGGTCTGCCGTCCACCTGTGGAGAGACCCGATGGGTGTAAGCGGAGACTCCACGGCGCCTGCGGAGTCTCCACATCCATCGGGTGTCTCAGTCGGTGGACAGCTGATCTGTGGTCGCTGTGTCCAGCTGGAGAGACCTGGACCCCTCCATACAGAGAGGACCTCGATTTAAAACCTCGGTTCCTCCGTGGATATTCGATATGATGACATCACAATGGCGTCATCACAGAGCAAGCCGATCGCGTGTTGGTCGTTTCCATAGCAACTGTCAACCGTTTACTTTTGAAACGCGTTTTATTTAGAAACTCTCCTGAACCTGATTTTAGGGAAACGTTCAGACTGATCCATGTCCTCCACTGGTTTGTACTTTGGTCCACAATTTTAGGTTTAGCTCTTGGAGGTGATCTTATTATTATGACAACTGGAGAATTTAGACAATAACAAGAAATATTGTGTAGGTCTCTCTTGTGTAACCAAAACAGTTAAGACTCATCAGAGAATGGACATGGGCCTTTGTGTGTGTGGACACTCTGGTCTAGGTGGGTGCTAAATGTCTAAGTAACATCCACATGAGTTAATCCCAGGTCCAAAGGTTTCCCTGCACAACACTGAATTGTCACTGTCACTTCTCCTGTCAGTGGTTTTAATGTTGTGGCGTTTTTACATTGTTGTAATGGTACTTTTACTCCAGTAAATGATCTGAATAATTCTTATCCCTCTATTTATTCATTCCTCTCATGTGTTTCTGTTGGACTACGGTCACCGTCTTTTCATAAAGCACCACTTAAATAATCCAGTGACATAATACGTCCATTTTCCTTTCACATCCGAGCAGTTGCATAAATTCCTCCCTCTTCTTTTCCTCCGGTCCAGAGGAGGACGAGCAGAAGGAGCGCTGTGGTTTTCCACCCTCGAAGATGAGTAAGACGGAATATAGCAACCCCTTCATTGTGACGCAGTGTAATGAGCGTACGGGCGCTGATTTACACTAACGATGACAATATAATTACTGGGGCCGGCGCTGAGTTACTGCACGTCTCTAAATCCTAGAAAGGGAAGGAGGAAGCTCAGGCTGCCGTAGATAAACTCTAAATCCTCTCACTGAAGGATTCATAAATGCATTTATGAATAAATTAATTTTTAAGGGACTCTAGGGGACAAAATAGTGAAAGCTAAGATGTGGTTATGCAGGAATTTTATCGTCTTCTTATTTCAGACTGTTGGACATCTTCTTCAGGTCTCGTGCTGTCAATCCAGTCTGTTAGTCCTCAACTAGAAGACACAGCAGCACATTACATCATGTGAGTCCTCCTCTGTCCTGGCTCAGGGACGAGCCCTCGTGGATTCCCCACATTTCACAAATTATTTTCACTTACTCACATAAACATGTCCCGTAGAAGAGATACTGTATTCCATAACGGCGTATGTAGAGGAAGGCACGTCCATCTGTTTGCTTTTATCTTAATATGAAACACAAGCTCACTTTCTCTGTCAGAAATTGTCCTAAATTGTACAACATCTGCTGCCACTGCCTGAAGTTAAGACTTTGGAGTTTAAAAGATTAAAAAATAAAACAGAAAATAACATTTTACTCTAAAGAAAACATCCCATTTATATTCCTTCAGCTTCACTACCAACATACATAAACTGCACGTTACTGGGGGAAATACATCACAGGGACACATGCAAAGCACAGCCACCGGCCTGTTCTGTATCCCTGACTTCATATTCCACCATAACTTTCCCCTGGGACGAACCACGAGTCCCGTTATGTGAAGACTGACCACTTTGAGCGTGAGCACAGATGGAAAACCCCCGAGCTGGAGCCAGCGTCACCGGTGAACCGCACAAAAAAAAAGGGTGCTTCTGTTCAGGACGGCGTGCGCGGTGATGAAGTGGGTGGTTGAACACATCAAACAGAGTCTGGACTCATGTGTGTTTGTGTGTGAGGTGAAGCTGAAGTTGACCCGTGCTGGTGCAGGACAGGACTGTCTCAACGTCTCCATCTATTGGTGTTTTTCAGGATTACGCTTTAGAGGTTAGAACGGATTCAAATGAAACAAAAATAAAATGAAACTTTCAACACTTCAGCCTTTATTTAAATTAGTTTTTGGACAATTTTGTTGCCACACACAGGTACAACCATGAGGACAGATGTGTCTGACAGCAACAAAGGGTCCCATTTTGTCCTTAACGTTAAAATATTCTGTGTATTCTCAACAAAGAGGAGGAAACAGGACCTTTAATGTCCTATTTTATATTTAATCAGGGAACAAACACAAGCAAAACTGATCCAACACACACATAAATAAACATGTTAATTATCTAGATTACAAAAAAAGGAGAAATAAACTGTATAAAAGCATGTAGTGGGGTTTATGAGCAGCTGATTTATTTATTGTGAATAAATTATCTACATTTGTTGAACGGAGTTTAATGTACTTGAACCTTTTTCTTTATTTAAATAATACCAGTTATTCATGGAAATAATTCACCACCAGAGATTTAAAGTGAGAAAAACTCATTCCAGTTGTTTGTTGTCACCCATTTATTTTTATTTTTTTTATTTTTTGTCTCCTCTCGTGTGGTTTGTAATCTGACCGGCCCCACTGAGCCGTTTCATACGTGGTCTCATTAGGCGTCAGTCACCACCTCTTTTCTTTCCACGCCAGACGATGAGTCCCTCAGCCCAGCACCTGTCTGAGGTGATGGGTCAGTGGCTGCGTGGGTGGAGCTGGAGTCTACACAACCTGTTTGCCAACTGTAACCGTGTCAACACATATGCCGCTCTGCCCGCCGCTCCCTCCCTCGCTTCTTCTTCTTCTTCTTCTTCTTCTTCTCCGAGCAGATGAAGCCGACATGAAGGCTCAGTCAGTGGACTTTCTTTTTTCCTTGTTGTTCCTTTTCACCTGCAAAAGTAAAAGAGGTTCAAAGAAAATACAACCACCTGCCAGATTGTGATTATATGTGTAGTGTTTTGTTTAAATATTTCCAATCAGTGTCTATCAGGGAAGGAGTGAAGTGCTTAAAGCTCCAACCTGGAGTATCAGCTAAACATTTTCTTTAGTTTGGAGAAGAAGCCTCCCTCCTCCTCCTCCTTTTGCTGCTGCTGCTTGTCCCGTCCCTCCTCAGAGCCGGTGGACTTGGCATCAGAGCCTGAAGAGCTGCTGCTACTGCTGCTGCTGCTGCTGCTGCTGCCCCCTCCTGGACAAAAACATGCACCTCATCAGGTGAGTGAGTGAGTGAGGAGGGATCGGCTATCTGTGTCTACATGTGTGTGTGCGTGCGTCTGCGTTTGAGCGTGTGATGATGTTTGGATTGAAGTCTGGTCCTCACCCGTGGACGGGGTGACGCCGTTGACCGTCCCCTCGACGTCCGTCTCCTCCTCTGCGTAGCTCAGCAACAGAGAGCGCTGCCTTCTGGTCAACTTCCTGCAAGAAAACGACGGTGACACAGACAGAAATAACGTAATTACGGCCAAATAATACAGCTAGGTTTCTGCAGGTTTGTGATATTTATGTGTTAAAGTTAAGACTCAGAGACCTAGAATCACTTTTAAAATAACAAAATGTATTGTTATTCGACTATCAGCTCAGGACATCCCTAAGGAGGAACAGAAAGATCTGGCTGTTGAGAAGTAGAACAAGTTAAAAAAACGAATCAACTGTGCTGAACTGTAATAGTCAGTAGCAGTGGAAAAAAAAAGATTCGGTTCATATAAACCGCATCACTAGCAAACTAAGACACTCACTCACTTACGCACAATACGCTGAGAAACGAAACTTAACCGACTCATAACTGCTGCTCGTGGATCCCTGATTAACCGAGTCACGCTGTCGTTCTCATATTCTCTCTTCACTCCACGCCGTTCGTTGTCGTTGTTGATGCCACCAACCTGGCTGAGCTGGGCCGTGATAGGTCGAGAGGCTTAAGCCCTTCCTCTGCCTACATCCCCCAGAATGACTTGGAGTTGACTATTTTTCTCTTAACGGAGTTCAAGTGAAATTATCGAACATTCAATCAAACGTATTTCCTACTGATATCAACCTCGTGTCTATCGCGATATATCGTTTATATATATATCGTTTAATCGCCCAACCCTAGGTACACATCTGTCCACGTATGGTCCGAGGGGACAGGATGTGTTCTGTGTTTTATTAAAGATGCATCAGGACGTAATGAAGTACACTGCTGCTCTGTCTGTAATTCAGAGTTTGGTTGATACTGATAAACCCATGTTTCCCATCAGGGCTCCCCACTTCACATTTGTAACCTTTCCTTTTAAATCTAATTAATGTTTATTATCCCTCGTGTCGTGTCGTAACAGCTGCTGTTAATAACAACCTGAACACATTTGTGACGCTGTGGTGCGGGTCTTACTTGGGCACTTTGATCTTGATGTGAATGTGATGATCTCCGTAGCTGTAGCTGTTCATCCTCCGAATGCCTTTCCCCTGCAGCCGGATCGTCTGATCGGCCTGGCAGCTGGACGGGATCTGAAAACACACGGGATGCAGGTTTGAAACGGAGACATCCTCTAACGTGAAGAAATGGATTTCAGTCCAGTAACTATCTGACAGATGATCTGAGTGTTTACTCACCACTATACTGATGGTCTCATAAAGGCCCTGTGTTCTGGCCGTGCCTCCCAGGATGGCCTGAGCTATGGAGATGGACACGTCTGAGTGGATGTCTACTCCATGACGCCTGAACACCGGGCTCCTCTGGACCTGTACGTTTTAAATGTGATATATAATCAAAACACTAAACTGCTAGAATTTAATAAACCATTCAAATAAAAACAGAGAACTCACCCTGAATGTTATGAGGATTTCTGTTTTCCCTACTGACATACGTACGGTCTGACCGTTATCCACTCCTGAAAGACGACATCAAGACGATTTAACTTCAAATTCAGCCAATCAGAGAGCAGTACACGCATCTTAATTTAACCAGCGACCACTGGTTTCTAACCCACCGGCAGGTACGGGCACGCTGACCGTCCGCCTCGTCTTGACGTGACCTGATCCTCTGCACATGGCGCAGTGTGTGTTTATGATCACTCCTTTCCCGCCGCAGCGTCGGCACGCGGTGCGCATCACGAAAGGACCCGTGTTGACGGTCTCCTGCCGAGGGCGACGCAGACAAATGTGAGGAATAACAGCACGGAGGAGGCGAGGCTGCTGCACTGGATTCTTGTAAATGAGATGAAATGAAATGTGCCTGGACTCACCATGCCTGTGCCGTGGCAGTAGAGACACTGGGTGACCTTGGTGCCCGGCTCGTTGCCCTTTCCGCCGCACCTCTGACACTCGTCGTCAAGGCTGACGCTCAGCTCCTTACTCACTCCCTTAGCCGCCTCAGCAAACGTAAGCTCCATCACGAACTGTGAAAAAGACAGCGGGGACGTGTTTACCACGTCATACAACGATCAGGCATAACATTATGACCACCTTCCTAATATTGTGTAGGTCATAAGAGAATGGACATGGGGGGGGGGGGGGGGGGGGGGGCTGTGTGGATCATCCCACAGATACTTGATCAGTTTGGGATCTCGTGGATTTGGAGGACAGGTTTTTGCTATGGGGTGGGGGTTCCTGGTCTGGTCTAGGCGGGTGCTACATGTCTAAGTAAGATCTACATGAATGAATGCCAGGTCCAAAAGTTTCCCAGCAGAACATTCGATTGTCACAAGATGCTCAATGTTATTTACTTCTCCTGTCAGTGGTTTTAATGTTGTGGCTGTACCTTTAAACCGATTCGTCACTAAAGTAAAAACTAAAAATGCCTACATACGAGACGTTCTCAGTGACTCCTTACCTCTGGCCTTTGGTTAAACATGCTGTTGAAGTCTCCAAAGCCTCCAAAGCCTCCTGAAAACTCTCCAAAGATCTTCCTGAACAGCTCCTCTGGGTCTATGCTGCTGCTGCCGGCCTTGTAGTAGTGCTGCTGGCCAGCGCGGCTCGGGTCGAAGCCGGCAGCTCCGTACGTGTCATACTGCTTCCGCTTCACCTCGTCACTCAGCACCTGCTCAGCAGAGGAGACGTTGAGTTCACAGCAGACGTTTCAATAACAATAACCGACGTACACACTTATATCTGCACCTCATAGGCTTCAGCCAGCTTGGCAAACTTCTCTTTGGCCCCTGGATCATCTGGGTTGGTGTCTGGGTGGTACTTCTTTGCCATCTGGAGGCGGAGGAAAAATAAAACTCCTTACATTGAAGGCGATCCTACAGATAATTAAAAACGCGGTTAATCAGCGATGTCTACAGACCTGGTAGTAAGCCTTCTTGATGTCCTTCTGCGAGGCAGTGCGGGAGACGCCCAGCACTTCATAGAAGTCCTGCTTGTTGTTCAGTCTGCAGCTGGAGTGGAACGAGTGGCTGGTGACGCCGTGAGGACATCGTATCGCTGCAGACACAAAAAAAAGACTGTTAATCAAAATGACACAAGAGTGCATCAGGAGCTACAGTCGATTGTATTATCCACATACTGAAATGTGCAACTATGCCAAATATAATGATGCCTAAGTTTATAACTGTCCTACAACTGTCCTCCTTAATCTACAAGGTCAGTTGCATTTTTTTGAATTTGTTTTTGGATATAACTGTCCTCCTGAAAGCAAAGCACATGCAGATATTAAGCAGTACGACACATCGGACTGTATTTAGTTTGTTGTGTTGGTATAATGGCACAAATAACATCATCTCAGTGCACTTTAGGTTCCTTAACACCAGTCGATCATGGCATGAGTGCCACAGCTTACGGTACATATCATCTACCAATACTTCTTACTTCCAGTGCGTCACTAAGCAGAGGTGGTAGGATGAATGTGTCTTGTGCAATCCTGTCAACATGGAGCAGAATCTAACAGAAACCCTTATACAAATAATATTGTGTAGGTCTCCTTTGTGCCTCCAAACAGACTCATCAGAGAATGGACATGTGTCTTCTGAGGGTGTCCTGTGGTGTCTGGCATTAGGATGTTGTTAGTGGGGGGACCTTTGGGAGCTATGGGTCTGTAGATCGTCCGACAGATACTCAATCAGTTTAGGATCTTGTGCCACAGTACGTACCTTCTCCTAATCTCTACTTTCAGCATGTCACAAAGCAGACGTTGTCTCAAACTGTTAATAAATCCTCCACTTATCTGAACAGCAGAACATGTTGCAGGATGAATGTGCAGCTAATAAAGCTGCACAAACTGTTTTGTGCAATCCTGTCAACGTGGAGCAGAATCTCAAAGAAAGCCCCTTATATCTGATAAAGTACTTTTAATGCTCCAAACGATGCTAAAATGCCGGTGGTGACAAGGTCAGTGTTGCTGCCCTGCGTTATGTATTCAGGCTGTGACACACTCCAGAGCAGTTGCATCACTCTTACATCAAGGCTAAGCCGCCATGCTAACATCTGGATAGCTATAACTCACGCTTTACATCATAAATCCCACACAGCTGCACATTTAAACAGACTATTAGAGTTAAGCACATCAGACGATGAGCTGTTGTTGTTTTGCTAACTGTTAGCTAACTTCACTCGCCTGTCAGTCCTCTCAATGTCACGGCATTTCCGCCGGTCCAGGAGCTCAGGCTGACCGTTAGCCCACGCCGGTGGGCCTGCGAGACGGCCCCCTGACCGGCCGCTCCATGTCGGGCAGAGACAGCGAGGAAGCGGCCGCTGCGATGTCCAGAAGTGGCCGATGTTGTTAACCAGCGTGTGGTGAGCCGGGCAGCGGAGGACGCCATTTTTTGCGTCACTGCCGACGTCAGGAGGGTTAGGGGTGATCTGCGCATGTGCGGAAGTGAAGCGGAAATCGTAACGGATGGATGGATAAATAAATAAACAAATAAATACTTGATAGATATTAAAATGGAATACATATATACGTGTGTTTAGTCAGTAGTAGTAAACGTTAACTGTAAACTACAACATTTATATACTATTTAATTTTCTAAATCATACTATAGCCATCTTATTTTAAAATGAACATATTCTTCTACATGATATTTCAAATGGAGATAATGTTTTGTTTTTTTAGTTGTAGTTATAAGTTCCTTCATGCTGAACACCCACACAAGTTTTCATTTACTGTGGTAGATCGGTTCCAGTTATGATGCAAGTTGATGAATATTTATTTTTTATTTTTATTTATAACACTGCCTGTTGCTATACCCATTTTTGTAGGCTTAGATTGAACAGATTTATC
The DNA here is from genome assembly GCA_005024645.1 of Planiliza haematocheilus. NCBI lineage: Eukaryota > Metazoa > Chordata > Actinopteri > Mugiliformes > Mugilidae > Planiliza > Planiliza haematocheilus. Next base: position 73,424 of record SRSE01000692.1, on the reverse strand, counting down.
CCATACTTTATTTTAGTATGTTATTTTTTTATGCATTTCTTTTACTAAGGGAGACTTGCTATTTTTACTATGCATGTAACATCTTGAATCTTAAATGCTGGGATTTAAACAATGTCAACAAACAAAGTGTTTGGACCAATATGAATGGAAACGTATCAATGGTTTGGTTTCACTATATGGGCATGTTACGTCACTCGGAGGGTCTAGGGGAATTTAGGGACAAACACATGACAATGAAGTTGAGTTTGGATGGAGCAAACTTGACAAGATTTATTTGAAGAAAAAAATAATGAAAACCTGCTTAAAGCAAACAGAGTCGGGAAGGACTGGACCACATGTTTAAGCCAAATAAATGAAACTAATATAACAAAACTCGACCTGGCTAACAAACTTCTCCTTGTTGAAACCAACAAACAAAAGGCCCAGCTATCTTCTCTACCAAAAATGTGTAACCAAAAATATACAGGTGGCACCAACCAATAATCTTAGTGTGTATAAACAAAAAGGTTACCTAGAGGTGTATAGGGCACCCTAACCTCACCTATAATCCGGACCTTCCACCACAACTAAAATAAATGGTACTCAAAGGTCCACAAGTCTTGATAACAAATAAGTTAAACAACAGAAATCAAAACAATAGTCAAGCAATAAAGCAACAGAAACTGGATCAAGAAGACCATCTGACAACAAGCAGCAGAAAGAAAGCGAAAGCAGGAAGTCTGTAGCTGGATCCCTTTTAACGTAGGCCATTGGTCGTAATTGGATGATCTGGGCACCAACCAGCCAATCAGCAGGCCCCGTCAGACTTCTCAGGTGGAATCAGTTGTGGAATCAAGTGTGAACAGTGGAGAGAGACAAACAAAGGACATACACTGCCCCTGCTTATGCCCGGTAAGAGATATAACATACACAGTGTGTTACATACTGTACAAAGAGCGCCAGCACACTTCTAAGAAACAGTATCACTGGAACTCATGGAGGTACAAGACTCTACATATGAATAAAACACCCTGAACAAGTCACCAGTCTATCGCAGGGCTAACCAAATTAATTAATGAAATTAATAATAAATTAATAATAAAAAATTATATTTATAGCAAAGCATAACCAGTATCCTGATTTTGATCTTTTAAGGAACATTATCTGATAATATATGTACCTGCAGATGAAATACAACAAACTCTAAACTGTCATCAACAGCTCTGTAATACTTTACTTCAGTTACTGGAAAGAGTATTTTACTTTCTCAACACTTTAAACTTTAAACTATGAATAAATCCATCCATGAAGTTAATCTCATTTACATTTCATGATTTAAACTTTACTGCCGACCCTTGCCAGTGCACCACTGAGACGCAAGATGGCGCCACTGAGCCGATTAAAAACTAATCTAGAGCCACACAGAGCAAAGTATAGGTAAACCTGATCTAGTTCAGTAAACTGACTGGTGTTAGTGCTCAGAGATGATGATAGAATGATTCATTAACAATAAATATAAACCATATGAGCAGTGAGACACAACAGCAGTGAGACTCAAAACTGTGACGGGACATTGACCTTTATGTCCTGGGGTGAGGGGTCAAAGGTCACTGGCAGGGTGTTGCGGTATATGTCAAGGCTGGGTCATGCATGTTTTCTACGCCTTTGTAAATTAAAAACAACGTCACCACTCTGTATAAACGGCCCATTTAAAAGCCGTCAGGTCTTAAAATGATCAGCGACTGAGCGTCAGCTACAAGTACGTGAAATTACAAGTCCGTATGCGCTGCTGTTGTTTTGTACTTGGCACGGTTTACAGGTTGGGATAAGTCCTCGTAAACAGTTTAATAAAGATAAAAAAGATAGATCAGTCAAAGTAATTCGCGTTCAAACACTTAACGGCATTTTAAAACTGTTCCAAGCCATTAACCAGGGCTCTGTGATGTTTTTACGAGAAGCTATTAAGCATTGAATGGGGGAACGTAAAATAAACAGCTACTGTAGAGAGGCGTTCAGCGTCGAAGCTCCGGGGATAATAAAACACATTCAGCCAAATTATCTACTTTCTTTATAATTAAAGTTTTATTTTTAGGCCGTTGCGCCGTCAAACAAAGAGTTTTACTGTTTCCATGATAACAGATACAGTACAGCGAACACAGGTTCAGATTTCAGGGGATCTTCTAAGCAGTGCAGGAGGCCAAACGTCTTGGATCGTAACGCGGCATCGGGACAATGAGGTCTAAGTTCTTTGAGCGATATCGTCACACAGACACCCATCACTATCCAAACATCAGACAAACATCACCAGTAACGACGGGCTGCCTGTTGACGTGACACGAGGACGAAATGACAGACAAAAGCTGAGGCGAAAGATCAAGCGCATCGTATCTGGCGTTATGTCAGAGTTTCTTTTTTTTTTACAAAGCAAGCACGTTGAATGGATGTCAGCGTGTGTGACCCGTTGAAAGACAAGCTCACGCTCCCTTTCAGCTTCCCTTCCTTCGTCCCCGCCATCCCTCTCTCATTCCCCGCCGTCTCCAGGGCGACCTGCAAAACAGCATCCCAGCTGTGTGCGTCTCTGTGGAATGTATCACCGGAGGAAGCTGGCATTGGCCGCTCGGTAATGTAAATATCACCCCGGACGGCGATTCTTATCTCGGCAAAGATGCTCGGGCCTCCACATGCATTCATGTTCGGTGCACGTGTGTGTGTGAATGCTGACGGACCAAATATGGTAAATGAAAGGCTTTTATTTGAACCGGTGAGTCGTTGCTGCTTCAGTCTTTGGTTTTTAATCTCTCCGGCTGTGCTGGTGGAGGGTCTGAGGTCAAGTCAGCCAGTCAGTAGGAGGTGGGGCAGTGCTGTCAATCTTTACTCAAATGCTTATGCTCCTCAAGCCCTCCACCCTTACACACAGACACACATCATGTTGTCTAAAAGTGGTGGGTTCAAAGCAGCACTGCTTGTTGCAAGCCTGTGGTTGTAATTAGTGCATTGGGGTTATGAACAGAGCGGTATTAAATCTCCATATATCAGCCTCGCTGTCAGCCACCGTCACGGCTACTTCATACCTCGGGCCAAAACACAGACCCAGATCTGGAGCAGATAAAGAAACTGTTGATCACAGTGAGACAAATTCTTCACTGCTGCAGCTGCACGAGTGAAAATAAGTGTCAGTGTGGTCTGATCGGATCAGTGTGACACATTATGCACATTACTGACATTGCTGGAGACACTGGGTGGAGCTTGCAGCAATGTCGTAGCTACCTTCATGTTTCAGGGTTTAAAACATAGACTGTATATAAATATGGACTACGCGTCCCCACTTCCTTTGCATTGGCCAAAGTGATGCTAGTTTCTTGGGGATACAGGCGGCGCCATCTTACAAATTTGGAGCCAGAGTCAGTACAGTACCTCCACCAGATTACAAAGAAATTAAGAAATTATACACTGTACTTATTTCTTTTTTTACGACTCTCACGGCCCTATGGGACGCTTTACGGAGCGGTTGGCATGGCAACTGATTGTCTCCATTATGTTACATCATGTTTCCATAGCGTCAAATAACCAAAACAAAACTTATCCAAACAACTGACACTTGAACGTACATCAACATTAAATTAACGACCATATTTGGAAAAAAATATTTGACGTTTGTTTTAGTGTTTAAGTTTGGCCCAAGTCCCACCCACTGACATGAAGGGGGTGGAGCTTATGAGCTATACTGCAGCCAGCAGCCACCAGGGGGAGCTCTACTTGCTTTACTTTAGAGAAGCAGTCTGTTTTAAACCTAACAACACGAGCCCTGTGACTTAGTTTGATAGTACAAAAGTTACACATTTTTAACTGAGATTACACATCAACCTGTTACAGCTCACTGCCTTTGATTTATGGCCTTCTACTCAGGGTGTTTCTCATGGGGGGCACTTGTACTGCAGCATGCAGCAATGTTTGGGCTTGGTTATTTTCCTGACATTATCTTTCAGCCTAAATCGGCTAGTATTACAGTGTGTCGACAAATCTTTATTTTTTATCCTCAACTAACACTTAACACTTAGGTACTTAAGTGTACTTAAGTTGCTCATGTACTGATCCAGCTCACAACAGACAAATGCACCTTTATCACATGCAATGAAAAGTTTCTGTTGTTATTCAAAGAGACAGTAAACTACAACAAAATATAAAAAATTCACAACAATCTGTGTAAAGAAGCTTTAATGAATGTTTTGTGCCCTTTACTTTCATATGTGATGTTTTAAAGCTGTGCAAGCCTTTACTGCATATCCTGTGTGTCAGTAGGTTTAATGCTTTGGTTTGTTTGTTGCTGGTCTGATTCAAGAATGAATTCTCCCTGCAGCCCAGCTTAATCCTACTACTGCTATTTATTTATGTAGGCTATTTATAACTGAAGATTTGGAAACCATGGATTTTCCCTGCTGTGCACCGTACCCCGTTTATCTGTACGATTACAGAGGGAGGAGAAAATGAACCCATCGCATTCATCTTCTAGAAAAACACAGCTGCTGGTGTAGCTCAAGGGCACAGCACAACAGCAAAAGAGAAGGAGAGGGAGGGAGCAGAAGTCAAACCATGTCCGGGATGACACTCCACACTCCTCTCTGTTGTGGAGATGATGCGACTGTTATGGTAACAGACTGTGCTACTGAATTACTGAATGGTCTCACAGTCAGAGAATCGTTCTGTCTTCTCCCGGTCAGCCAACAGGCTGCCTGATAACTCTGAATGTTCTCTACACAAAGTAGATGCCGCAAAATATTTAACATTTAGTCTGTGAGTGGAGCTGTGTTTCATTTTAATCACTTGTCATGGTGATTTTAATAAATCTGTGAATCTAAATCTGTTGTTTTTGTTTCTCTGCCTCTCTCTATTCAGTGATTGCTGTGCCTTTGTCAACCACTAAAGCCCTATCAGTCAGGGGCAGAGCAACAAGCTCAAAACAATAGCCAACATGGCAACCAGAGGCTTATTTATACATCCAGCAGAGAAGAGGCAACATAAATCTGATTTCTGTTGAAGTCAAATATTCACTTATGTCGCTCTCAGTTTATCTGCTCCGTATTTATCTGCGCTAAAAGCTGATAGCACGTGGAAAAGAATAAAAGTGAACCAAAACAGTAGAGATGAAGGCTGGAACAAAACCAAAACAGTAAGTTAAAAATAAAGGCTAAAATCCTTTTGGTTTAAAGGTCAAGTGAGTAGGATTTAGAGACCTCTAGTGGCGAGGCTGCAGATTGCAACCAACTGAACACCCTTATTTTAACAGGATTGTGGCAGAATAAACTGTTCAGTGATCAATTTAAAGAGCCAGTGTTTGGTTTGTCTGTGCTGGGATATTGTTTAACTCCAGTGAACACATAATTATGAGAATTATATTACATATCTACAAGTAGAGCCCTTTAAATCCTACACACTGGTCCTTTAGTTAAACTGCAGAGACGCGTGGAAGTTATCCACTAGAAGTTCACCTGATGCATTTCATTCTTAAATATTTATTTAAGAACCTTTTGATTTTACACCAATCAACCATAACATTATGACCACCTTCCTAATCTCCTTTGTGCCTCTAAAATGGTTGTGACTCATCAGAGAATGGACATGGGCCTTCTGAGGGTGTCCTGTGGTGTCTGGAGACAGGATGTTGTTAGTGGGTGGATTATGGGTCCTATGGGTTGAGGGGAGGGGCCTATGGATCATCCCACAGATACTTGATCAGCTTGGGATCTAGTGAATTTGGAGACCAGGTCAACACCTTGTGCTGTGTTGACCTGTTTTTTTGAGTGGTTCCCAAGGTCGCATCCTGCTGGGGATGGCTGCTGCCATCAAGGAGTGTCATTGCTATGGGGTGAGGGTGTCTGGTTTGGTCTAGGTTGGTGCTACATGTCACAGCCACACAAAAGTCCAGAAGTTTCCCAGCAGTACACTGAATTGTTACAAGATGCTCAATGTTATTCACTTCTCCCGGTCATAATGCTATGCCTGATTGTTGTTTCTCCTCCTTCTGTCCATTATTGCCAGTAAAATCTCTGTGAACTGTATCCTAAAAGACACTGTATCCTCTCAGCTGCATGTAGGTGGCCTGCTTCTTCATTAATAACCTGTTCAATAATATGAATCCCGTTCCCTCTGGGACTACTTGGATTACCCATTCCCGTTCCAGCCCTCCGCCTCGTCCCTTTATTGCGCCGTTTTCATCCGGCTTCCTAATCTCAGCGTACGATGCCAATGAGACAGCGATGACCTCATGTGTTGAATAATAACATCAAATTACAGGACCAGAGGAACAAAAGCATGTGAAAGCAGACACACTGTGAAAAATCAAGGCTTACGTACGGGGGCTGGGACTTGATGTTTCTGTCCTCCGTCCGTACGGTTGCTATGAATGATGGCGCCGTTCCAGTCCCGAAGAGTAAACAGCGGCGTTGTTAGCCATAGTTCGGCCAAACGGTTGTGCTAGCAAGCTGATTACTCGGGATCTAGTTCCTTGTCGGCGCACAACGTATTTTCTTTGGGTGAAGGGAGAGGGGCTTCTGGATCAGACTCCACAAATGACCGACCAAGTGTAGCTATCGTCAAACGAGAAATTACGTCGCCGAGTTCCTCTTTCAGATAGCATCAGCAGTGTAGTCTGTGTTTTTAGTGTACACATTTCATTTATGGCCACGGCTGACAAAAAAACTGAGAAAACTGAACTGAAAAGAACTGAAAAGAAAATAGATTATGTAACCGGTGTGGTTATTCTTCAGCATATTCCCTGGGCGCATCGGGGAGAAAGGGCGTCTTTGTGTGGTTATATTAAGTCACTAATCTGTGGAGTCAACAAACGGAGGGTTTCGCTGCCCCTGCGGTTCAGTGGCAGCCGTCCTGTTTGGGTGATGGCTGCCACGGGGCCGCTCATAAATGTCCTTGTGGTTACTTCTAATTCTCCTCTTCCCAAACTCAAGCCAGCCAGTGCGTGTCTGTCTGCTCGTACGCGTATGGACACCGCTGCGAGGACCGCCCTGAGGTTTAGTCCGCCCGACGCCCCGACAAAGGGCCGTTTGATGTGCGAAGGTAGCGCTCGGTTCAGGTTAGGTTAGGGCAACCGTCCTCGCAAGGATAGGCATGTAAATGTGTGTGTTTGTGTGTAACTGATGGATATCTGCTGCTTCAATTGAGAGGGTCGCTCCAATGGTTGGGGTTTTGGCCCAGTGCAATTATACAACAGAGGCAGTATTGAGTGTGGTAATGTGTGAGCAGGAGAGAGAGAGAGAGAGAGAAAATGTCACTTTTTTAGTATTTTTTTATCACCGTTACATCCATAACTTTTATAGAGCCTTCAGCTAATCTGGTGAAACCTTTAGAAAGGACCGTGTCTAGAGTTGGTTTAGCAGTTGCCCACAAAACTGCTGATTAAACACAACACAATTCATGTCCAGTACAGAGCAGAAGAAGCGTGACCAAATAACTTCATCCTTAACATCAACAACACACAAGAACATCCCACCCATCCTCAAGTAGACCGCTTTAAATCCTACACATTGGTCCTTTACTTAAACCGCAGAGGTGCATGGAAGTTACTATTACTTCTAGTAGTTATCTAGACACATGACTTTACACACATACAAGTGTGTGCTCTGCAAATCATCTCATCCTTAACACCAACAAAACCCAAGAACTCATTCCGGACTTCAGGACGTGCAGGGGCCAACCCCTTTCCATCCTCAAGTAGATCCCTTCAAATCCCTTTGCATGTTCTCCCTGTGTCTGTGTGGGTTCTCTCCAGGTTCTCCATCTTCCTCCCACCATCCAAAAACATGCTCAATAGGTCACTTGGTGATTCTAAATTCGCCGTAGGTGTGAGTGTGAATGGTTGTCTGTCTGCGATGGAAAATGAATGCATTGGTCCTTTAATTAAACTGCCAAGATGCATGGAAGCTACTGTTACTTCTACTAGTTCTAGTACTGGATACCTCACTTGGACACATGACTGAACACCCATCCCACCCAAGTCCATCCCAGATGGGGATAAGTCTCCCAATCTGCAAATAACCTCGTCTTTAACACCAACAAAACCCAAGAACTTATTCTGGACTTCAGAACGTGCTGGCCTCCCACCAATGGTTCAGTTTTCAGTTTCTGGGAGGCAGAGCAGCGTCTCTACACATTTTTCTATCATCAACACAGCACAGAGGATCACCGGCTGCCCTCTACCCTCATTCCATGACATTACAGGCACCCACTACCTCTTAAGGGGAAAAAAAAACTACGAAGGTCTCATCTCACCTTGGCCACCGTACAGGTCTACAAACAGTAGTAGCCAGACTACTGAACAGTTTCTTCCTCAAAGCCCTCAATAAACTATAAAACACACCTGAATGTTTTAAATTATTGTGCAATATCTCTAATATTTATCATGGTCATTGTTTGTGAATAACCCTGCGATGGACTGGCGACCTGCCCAGGGTGTACCCCACCTCTTGCCCAATGACAGCTGGGATAGGCTGCAGCAGATCCTTCATCTGATTCTGATTTTCCAGCAGAGAAACCTTGCACACATGTTTTATTATGTTGTCTGTTGTTGAAATTTGCAACACAAGACAGAATGTCGTCATCAAGCCGGATGATTTTGTCCTGTCTCGTCTCGAAAGTAGAAAAAGAAAATGGAAAACATCGGCTCCGTACAATCCAGAGACGAGGAGAGTTCCACCTGCTGATAAAGGTGAATTTTCCACCTTCTGCTAATAATACAGGTCATTTCTGTGGAAAGAACGGCAGCAATGGGTCCTGTCAAATCCTTATGAGAGCACAATGCTGGCAAGCAATTCAGGGAACAATATCACTAATAACATGGAAACTAGACGTTTAGAAACGTTGGCTGTGAAGTCAATCAACTGACTCCAGTCTATCTCAGGGCTAACACAGAGAGACAGACAACCATTCACACTCACACCTACGAGCAATTTAGAATCACCACTTAACCTAACAAGCATGTCTTTGGACGGTGGGAGGAAACGCCACACAAAAAGGCCCTAGTCGGCCGATGGATTTGTGTCGTGTAAAACACTGTATTAATGGTTCATTAAAATGTCTTGATCATAGCTGCTCTAACCAGGGTTTATTTGCTGTGACCAGTTCTTGCTGAGATGTGTGTTTAAACACCAACCAACCGACCAGGACATTTCTTTAAAAAAAGAAGAAGAAGAAGAAACTTTCCTGCTGCTTTTATGGAAAATCATTTTTGTTTCTCCCTTCTTCCTTGTTTCTGTTTTTATCCCTTTATCACTCTAAAACACACACACACACACACGTATCCCTCTCTGAATCCCAGCCCTAAAACCATATAAACGGCACTGTGACGTCTTGTGGTCCATCGTTCAAAGGCTTTGCCAGTCGGGTTTTCAGTTTGAGGAGAATATTTGTGGTTAGCCGAGTGGTGGTTTCCACGGGGAAAACATTTTCTTATTAACTGATAGAAGCTTTCAATAAGTGGAACACACTGTATTTTATTTTGTATATTCTGTACGTGTGTGTGTGTGTGTGTGTGTGTTGCCTCCGTGTTCACGAGCAGACAGGACCCATGGATTTGGAAACCATGTGCAGATCTGGACGAGGCCACCCACTCAGAATCTGTGGACTGGGCTGTTCCCAGGACTCCTACACAGCAGGCCAAATCTGTCCGGGCCAATTTGGACGGCTCCGCGCTGACCCTGGGAACGAGATGTACCTGCACTAATGAACACTGAAATGTTTTCTTAAGCAGTTTTTATTTTTCTATTTATTTATTTATTTTATAAAAGCAGAGTTGCTGACTTCATTAAATACTTAATGCTAAGTTCGGAACAGTTATGTTTTTGTTGTGAGCTCCACTTTTCTTCATATTTTCTGACGTGGTTGAGCAGCGAAGGCGTTCCTCTGAGCTCTGCTGACGTTGCTTCTTTAATTTTCTTTGTTACGGGACAAAGTCTGATCCTGGGATAACACAAGCCCTGTAGTATGCGCAGCAATCGACTGAGCATGGATGCATGAGGGCATACCAATGTGCTTAAATAAACAGCTTCCAGTGCAAACGGATAAGCGGTCATACACTCAGAAATGAGATTAGCGTCATAGAAATGCTCAAATTTAATCCATTTCCAGATTTAAAGCCTTTCTGATACCCAGTCCGTTGTGACACGATGATAGATTTCAAAGCGATCTTTTTGGCAAGTCACTGCAGGAACCTTTTACATCAAATTATCCACTCATCACTGCACCCTGTGACACAACGTTGGATGACGTTTCACTGAATGATGCGTCTCACGTCTCTGCTCTTACATAACTCTTGTTGCAACACTTTCATTGATTGAATAACACCTCAGGGGTTGTACAGACTAGTCGACTAGTCGGAGACTTTACCGCTGCGCCCTGACGATTTGAGCTGGAAGTCGAACCAGACGCGGGTCACGTGACGATAACAACACGTACGCCTCCGAGAAGACAGGTGAGGAGCGGAGCGGGTCGTTGCAGCAGCGGTTCGTCAAGTGTGTGGAAATACTTCACTAAAGGTGAAGCCCATACTACCGTGAAATACAACTAAAGTACTACTGCAATACACACTCATCTGAAAAGACATCCACTGACGCTCGCAGAGGAATGATCCAAATTCACCAAACGTCCTGAGAGAGAACGAGGCTGCAGCATCAACAATTTGTTGGCGAATTTCATCGTCAAAGGTTTTTAGACCTTTAGCTGCAGTACATGTAGATTCAATTGTCAATTTGACTTTCAACAAACAACAGTCAACTTCGTAAAACCTAAAGTCCCCTACGTATATGCACGTACGGGTTTCACTATTGCAGTGGTTCCGAAAGTGGGGGGCCCGACCCTTAGGGGGACGCAGAGCCATTGCAGGGGGGTCGCAGGACGTGGATGGCATTAGAGGGTGACACTTTTTGAGACTCCCGCGGGTCATGGTATTCCTGCAGGAGTCCTGTGGTACAGGAGTCAGTTTCACAGTTGGTAACGTGTGATGAACGGGATAGAGCAAATAATAAAACGGGAACGGGACAGAGCTGGAGATTAAACTAAAAAATTACGCTGCAATACGGTGAGTGCGCCCAACTTTAGACAACAACATAGGGAGTGGGACGGGATCTTTCTGTTGGGATGAGCAGTCATGTGACCGGGATATGACGGGAGTATTTTTGTGGGCTCGGGATGAGGTGGGAGCGACAGTTGATTACCATTTCACCCTCTAGAGTCTAGACGCAATGAATCAATAAAGGACACTGCTAGCGATGAGATGGACAAGTTTCTGACGGGCTCCCATGCAAACACAAACCTGTTACACTGAACATAATTAGACAGGAAAGTTTATTTTTATTTGTTCAAAAAAGGTTGTTGTTTGTATTAATTTCAATACGGGTTATGAAGATTTTCTTTGTACCAAAGGGGGTCCTGGTGGAGAAAGTTTGGGAACCACTGCACTATTGCAACTACATTTTAACGTCTTTTTAAAGGGGAATTACCATTTTTACAACTTGGACCTTATTTCTGGCATAAACTGTGACTGTTTACTCACTCATATAACTCTGGTAAATCCATATAGTGGGAGTGACTGGGGCACCGAAAGCCTCTAAATAATGAGTGCCCCAATGGATATACGCGACGCTCTGCTGGATCTAAATGTTTTCCAAACGACTCCAAATGTCACCAAAGTTATATGGGTGAAGTTCACGATCGTATTTTATGCCAGAAATAAGGTCCAGGTTGTAAAAATGCACCAAGACTTTAACACTTCCCTATTAAATGTTTTCGTCTGAACATTATTTGTCACTACACTGTTGACATCTGCCCTTCATTCTGCATGCACTGTAAATTGGATCTGGTGTGGGCAAAGATATTTTACTGTTGTTAAATGTCTTCTGCAAAAATCCCCCGTTGTAGTTTGATCCAACTCCTTCAGTCGTTGATGTTACGTGAAAGTCAACTTGTTCACCCATACTGTATGTTTGACGAGTTTGCAGAAGGAGACTACTCTCTCTATATATTTCTAAACATCCATTTCATGAGGCATCTCTATCTGATGGTGGAGGCCTCCCTGAAGCTCTGAGGTGCTTTTCCTTCTCATCGTTTTTGACCTCCCTTCCCCCTCGGGTGATGTTTGAACCATGACGGGCAGCAGCAGCCCACCTGAGTGCAGCCTCTGGCTATAGGTCAGTGACCGGCTCGTCGTTGACAGGGGAAGATCTGTGATACCCCATGACAAACAGCAGAACTCGACATTGCACAAAAACAACAAGACGAGACAAACTGCGAGGCTTAGGTATGCAAGTGTTGTCTGGGTATTAGCGTTGTCTCTGCCTCGTCTCCTCGTTCTTTTCTTCTCTAACCCGCCTCCAGCGCGCGGAGACCACCAAAGTTTCTTTTATCTCTCGGGAAAGGCGTCTGACTTTGACAAGTTCACTTAAGCCTCATACCGAATCGAGCGCGGCTCCATTAATGCGGGAGTTACAGGGGGATGAAGGATGTTTGCAGAGGGGAGGAAGAGGGGAGGGCGGGCACGGTTGAAGACCCAGGACTTAGCAGGATGTTACTTTCTCTGAGCTGTTTTGTCAACAGGTGAAGATGTAATTGCACACTTGACATGTATTGTTCTCGCCGAAGCCTCCTCACCGCTCGCTGCAGCCGCCGCCGAGAACGGATATTTGAAAAAAGGGAGAAAGAAAAGGAGCTTGTCAGGGGCTGTGTGTTGATGTGACAACATTTTCCTCTGTCAATTTGAACTGTTCCTGTGACACGGTTCAAACAAAGTCATACCTACAATTCCTGATGTTTGACCGAGTGTGAACAAGAGACAGAGAGGCTGACCCCGATTCTTTTTGAACTGAGCCGCAGAGCAATTAAACAGTATTAAAAAGCACTGGAATAAATCAGCAAAACCTGAGCTTTACTACGAAATGGACTGTTGAGCATGACTGTTTTTGTAAGGGCTGTCACTAGATTAAAATATTTAAATGTGATTAATCGCATGATTTCCATAGTAAACATGCGATTAACTCAAGTAATTACTCACGTCTGATGCCTGGAAGAGATGTAGCTCAAGTTTTAATTTCAATTATATTTACTACAAGTGCACTTGATTTCCAAACTGTTACCGCTGCACAGTGAACTTCCTGATTTCCTAAATTACACAGAGTTGGGAGACTGAGGGTATAATGACAGATGCATGCATTAATTCTGCATTAATTCTGCATCAGGTTGCATTTTAATGTCATTAAACTAATGCCAAACCACCACACTGTCCTCCTCTGCAGAACAACCACAGTTGTCGTTTTAGGGCTTGTTGCAACCCACTAATTACACATTAGTATTAACAGCCTTCATTTTTTATTATAAATTATAAATAAAATGAAAAATGTCAGTGAATATTTGCCTGTTTTTACACTTCAGTCAGAGAGCTTCTATTCATATTTGTGTCACATAGGGGTGGGGCGGGGGTTGGAGTTTTAGGACCCAAACGCAGAACTCAGAGCAGAAGTAGGTGAAAAAAAGGGGTTTTTAATTAACAAAAGACAAAGGTAACAAACAAAAGACGCTGCCGAGGTGGCAGGAAAACAACAAATCAAAAACATTATGAAAGCTAAAATAAGACATGAAACTATGGCATGATACCTGAGAAACAAGTAGTATGACACGACAGGTACAAAGGGGAAGGCAGGGCTATATATATACACATGATGAACAGAGGGGTGACGAGACACAGGTGAGGCAAATCAAGAAACCAAGGTGAAACCAATGAGCTAATCAAAAGAAAATATGGAGACGAGGAGTAACAAAACAGGAAGTTCAGAACGTAACAAAATAAAACAGGAAGCAGAAAAACTCAACACTAAACCATGACTATGAAAAAAACAAGACTGACAAGACAGAAAATCCAAGAAACTAAACCATGACTGTGAAAAGACATGACGGAAGACTGAACCATGACTGAAAACCTCACCTTTCTTTTATCTTTGCTCCTGAATAAATGATCTGTTTAGTTTTAGTTGTCTAAATCGTCCACTGCAGGTGAAATAAACTATTTTTTTTAACAGCTGTTTGGTTTTTTCTTGGTGTTTTTGTCTCTAGTTTTATCTCCCGTGTGTCTTCCTCAATCGTTGGTTCCTCCTTAGTTTCACCTGCGTCTCATTAACCCCTCTGCCCACAGACTTTCCTGCCTTTTCCTTTATTCTTTGTCACGTTGTCTGTTCAGTAACTTGCGTGTTTCCCAGTGATCCCCTTCCTCTTTTTTTCTGAATGGACTTCACCTGTTTGTTCAGATTAGAGTTTGGGATTTTATCTGTCGACCCTGCAGCGCTTTTTGTTCTCGATTTTGTGAGTTTTCATTAAATTTTCTTTTGTTTCCTGCTCATGCCTTCCTTTGTGTCCTGTATTTGGGTCTCATCTCCCATCAGCACGGTTGCTTGAATACAGATAAAAATGTCCTGTCTGTACCTTTAACAGGAATAAGTGGGTATAGAAGATGAATGATGAATGTCCCGGCTGTGACCCTCTTATAACTGGTCTACCTCTGCACCTGCAGGCCAAACTGTCACCTTCATGTGCAGAGGAAGAAGAAGAATGAGGAGTCCAGTCCAGTGCAGAGAGAGCCTTTAGTATGACTCTGATCTGAGGTTCACATCTGTGCAGGACTTACTGTACCAGGCACGGCAGCGTCTCAGTGCATAACAAGTCATGACCATCCTTCACTCACACGAGCCGCTGCAAATCCCAGAAAAGCCTTCCATAAAATGACCCGTCATCTTTTTTTTGCTAAACCCCCTCCTTGTTCATTTTTCTGTCAGATTTTATATTTACATGACATGTGTTTCTGCTTTGCACAAAAAAAAACCATCTTGAACACTGTTTCACGTGTTCACAGGTTTACAGTTTCTTCATGACGCAGGGCTGTCTGACTATCTGACCAGACCACTGACCAGATCTGAAATATGGTCAGAGTAAACAGGGATCAATAGTGTCAGAACTGCATTAGACAAAGAAGAGTCTGAATAGAAACAGAAGAAGAGTTTGAAGAAGAAGAAACAAAAGACTTTGAAGAAGACGAGACGAAGGAGGAGAAAGAGAAGAAGAAGAGTCTGAACAGGACGAGTTAAAAGAAGAAGAGTGAGAAGAAGAAGACGATTAAGAAGAGTTAGAGTCAGTAGAAGAAGGGTTACAAGAAGAAACGTTAGATGAAGAAGAGTAAGAAGTAAGAAGAGTTAGAAGAAAAGTTAGAGTAGAGAATAAAAGGAAGAAGAGTCCAAATAAGAAGAGTTAGAGTCAGAAGAAGGATTAGAAGAAGATGAAGAAGACTTAGTCAGAAGAAGAGTTAGAAGAGAAGTAAGACGGAGAGTTGGAAAGAGTTACAAGAAGAAGAAAAACAAGAAGAAGAAAAGAAGAAGAGTTAGAAGAGGTTTAAGACGAAGAGTTGGAAGAAGAACTACAAGAGTCCAAAGAAGAAGAGTTTGAAGAAGAGTTAGAGTCAGAAGAAGAAGGGTTAGAAGAAGAAGAAGAAGAAAAAGAAGAAGAGTTAGAAGAGGAGTAAGACAGAGAGTTGGTAAAAGAGTTACAGTCAGAAGAAGAGTGAGGAGAAGTGAAAGAAGAAGAAGAAGAACAGTTAGTGTCGGTACAAGGCCAAGAGAAGACACTGTATAAAGTCAAACAAAAAGCAGAGTAATGAACAGTTAGAAAATGAATCAGGGAATACGAGGAGAGCAAACCAGAAAACAAAAGGGACAGAAAATAAAGGTCACAATAAACTAAATGGTTACCAACTCAATAACATGATATTAAATACTGTGCAGCAGCTGTGCAGTGTTTTACTCACGTATTCACAGTCACATTTTCACCTACTGGTGCCACTAAGCTTGTTCCATCTTTAATTACTTTGCTGGGTTCACCTCATAAAGCAGGCTGAGCCAGTGGGAGGATGTGGTACATGTTTTAGGTCGTCTGTAGTTCAGAGGCATTGCTGATTCATTTGGCCATTCAACGATTACGGATGGATGAACCTTTCTTTACTGCAGCACAGTACGACTACAAAAAGCAGCAGACAGGTGCACAGAGAGGGAAAATGCATAATATATCTCTCTGCCACCGTCCTCAGCGTCCTTCTCTCTCCCCTCTGTCTCTCTCTTTACTCCCTGCAGCCATGAACACACTTTATGACTGTTCCTCAGAAGTCTCCTGGCCTTAATCCCGCATGAGCTTAGGACACACAGAGACACTTTGCTCTTCTCTTCCCTGCTGTTTGATCCCACATATTGGGCTCTTCGGGGTCGGCGGGGAAGGAGAAAGGGGGAGGGCCGGGTGAGAGGGAGCAAGGTGGGGAAAAGTAATGGATGCAGGGCGGCGGAGGGGACAAAGAACAAAGCAGAGGAGAAAAGGAAAGCGCGTCGTGGCTTTTGCCAAAATGAAAACAAGACATAAATTCACCGATGCCAAGATGGATATCTTCTGGTTTTGAAGTCGGGGATGATTTGCCTCAATCCCTGGATTGAAGTCTTGATGCTGTTATTATGTATCGCGCTGAGAGAAGGATGAAGAGAAGACGGACGGAGGGCGGGAGGGGGGGATGTGTTTGATATGAATTCCTGTTGGGGAGGACAGCCATATCAAAGCCAGTGGGCAAATATGATTTGTGATGAAACCTGCAAAGTACTCATAAGAATGATGTCTGTGCACGACCGAGGCAGCACTTTGATCTCAGTAGGAGGAGGCTGACAAGATGCCCACAAGATGTTACAAATCAAAGAGGAGGGGAAGAGGGAGGGAGACGGATTTCATATTTCCCACCGAATGTTTTGATGTGCACGTCTGTGAAAGTCGACGGGAGAAGGGAGAGAGGACAGGGGAGTGATAAAAACCATGCATGGTAATAAAATAAACTGTGTGTGGCATGTGAATGCAGCGTTGTTGTTGGGTGTGTATGTGAGAGAGACACAGAGACTTTCGTCTTTCTTTCTTTGTCCAGGAAAGACAATACCATATATCCCGTCCAATGAGAGCATCTTGGAGGAATCCTGATCCCTGGGGAAGGCAAGCTGGCACCTGACGGCCGGACAAAGCCGAGGTCGAGAGGTTGGGAGTCAAAGGTCACGGGCAGAGGCAGAAAAAAGCGCCTGGTGAATCACCTCAGATCATTTTGCCTCCTCCATATTAACCGTCTAGCTCCTTGGGAGGCAGGAGAGCAGCTGTTTCTTTCTCTTTGAGGAACGGGTCGACTGATTGATGCAGCGACCTGTGGCTTCAGAGAAATCGGTTGCATGTCTCTCTTGCCACTAGTCAGCCACTCCCTTTTCTCCCTATGAACGTTTCTCCCTATGAACGTTTTGCCGTGACATTTTAACAGCTAATTTCCTCAGATTTAAACTAGCCCATCAACCTAGATAGGTCCAAGCTGTTTTCCCTCGTATCTTTGATCCACAGTTATAATACACTGCCTGGCCCCAAAACACAGCCACCATTCTCTCTGGCATTGTCTCGTCTCAAGATTTATTTCCATCCAGTGTTTCATTCATTTTTCACCAACATCTTGTATTGATGATGGAGAGTCTGACCACTGAGCAAAACCTTCTCCATCACATCCCAAAGATCCTCAATGGGGTTAAGGTCTGGACTCTGTGGTGGAACAATCCATCTCATGCTCCCTGAACCACTCTTTCACAATCTGAGCCCCATGAATCCTGACATTGTCATCTTGGAATATGATCCATTGATGGAATAAGCTGCTCATTCAGTATATTCAGGTAGTCAGCTAATGAACCTAGACCTGAGCAACTGCAGCAACCCCAGATCATAGCACTGCCCCATAGCACAGGCTTGTACAGTAGACACTAGGCATGATGGCTGCATCACTTCATCTGCCTCTCTTCTTACCCTGATGGTTCTCCACTATCCTTCCAGTTTTTAATAATGTGTTGAACAGTTCTTAACCCAGTTTTAGTAGCTTCTTCAATCTCCTTAGATGTTTTCACTGCTTGATGCATGACAATGAGTTGACCCATCACAAACTGACTGCAACATCTTGGTAAAGATGTCGTGGTAAAGACAGAATGTGTCTTTCAACATGGTTGTTTAAGACACGAGTAGCTACTCATTGCATTAGTTGGCGTTAAATAACTTGTGCTTGCTTGTTAAATACAGGTGGTCGTTTGTACACAATCAGGCAACTTGAGAAACTTTTTATTCCATGACTTTCCTCAAGTTTTATGAGGAGAAATCTTGAAGTCTGATGAGTCTTGTCTCTGATGAGTAGCACACTGAAAGCTTCCCGTTCAGAGAATTTAAAAGGAGGGTTTACGGGCAGTAAAGAGGGAAGTCAGTGGCGTCCACAATGGGTCACAGCGAGGCCTTCTCTCTGAAGTCAGACCTCCTTTATGCAGGCTTGAATGAAGCACATTTACTGGCTTCAGTCATGTGACGGTCATTTATTTTGCTTCTGTTGCTGGCCCGTCTCCCAGAGTCAACAAAGGACAAGTGGCCGTGGTGTCAGGACATGCTGCTGCTCCTCCTATCGCGACGCTTTAAACATTTCCTCCGTGTCTGCTGATACATCCCACGGTCTTTTCATGTTGCTGCCGTCGTGGTTTGTTGAGTCGAGCTAACGCGAGGCTGATAAAGAACAAATATGATTAACTCGCCTGTTAGCGGAGCAGCAAATCATTAAACTGTTTTGTTAGTGCTCGTTTCACTGAAGCATGTGCCTTTTCTCCTAATGTTCATTCAGTAATAAAACCAGATTTACTATCAGCCCAGACCAGTGCCTCCGCCGATTGATGTCTTTCTCTCTTTTCTTGCTGCTGCTTTTTAGTATCTACCCAGAGAGGTCTAAAAAAGACAAAAAAGACTCCTTAATGGACAGTTTCATGAGACTGAAACTCAAACATGTCTGAGAAGATAATAAAGCTTTTGTACGTGGTGGCGTACAACATGATTAATGAACTGTCTTTCTTGTTTTCCGGTCGAGTCTTTGTCCCACAGCATCTGCACAAGCCAACAAATGAGCTTAATAATAATTACGCATGATTAATTTAAACATTTTCTAAAAAGAAATCACTCCTGTATAGTTCTGCTGCTGAGGCAGATGACTTTAACTGACTGATCAGGTGATAGGGAAAGAGAAACGGAAGTAAGGAAAGCAAGCAAACAACAAAGTGCAGAGAGCTAACAGAAGGCTGTTTGCATCCTTCTTCATATTCATCTCATCTGAAAATGTAAGGAGGCAGATATTTTCACAAATGTATGTACTCATACTCGTCTTCTTCTGATTATAAGGGTCCGGGT
Organism: Planiliza haematocheilus; assembly: GCA_005024645.1. Taxonomy (NCBI): domain Eukaryota; kingdom Metazoa; phylum Chordata; class Actinopteri; order Mugiliformes; family Mugilidae; genus Planiliza; species Planiliza haematocheilus. Next base: position 54,140 of record SRSE01000692.1, on the reverse strand, counting down.
CGAGGGGGCAGCAGCTTCAGCAGGGACAGCTCTCTCCCCGGCCACTTCAGCCACTTCCTCCGGAGGAACCCCAGGGCGTTCCCAGGCCAGACGAGAGATATAATCCCTCCATCGTGTCCTGGGTCGACCTCAAGGTCTCCTACCGATGGGAGATGCCCAAAACACCTCTCCCGGGAGGCGTCCGGGAGCATCCTTACCAGATGCCCTAGCTACCTCAACTGACTCCTCTCGACGTGGAGGAGCAGCGGTTCTACTCTGAGCTCCTGTATAGCTCCTTACCCTATCTCTACCACCTATCTCTGCCACCCTACGAAGGAAACTCATTTCAGCCGCTTGTATTCGCGATCTTGTTCTTTCGGTCATTACCCAAAGTTCATGACCATAGGTGATGATTGGAAGGTAGATTGACTGATATGTTATAAAAGCAAACAGGTAACAGGCCTCTCCACACCTGTTAATCATTAATCAGCTGGTTAAGACAATCAATCTCATGCATGACTGCAAACAAATTTAGAAACAATGGACTGAATCACCAGCATGGAGTTAGTTCTGGTGCAGAACATGCTACTGGGCCGTTTCTGTAGTATTTGCAAAGCGTCCAAGTGCTTTTGTTCTGCACAAAGATGACGTGAACTTCCATTATTTATTTTATTCTTTCAGTCTCCCACCCAGAATAATTACCTACTGCATCATCGTGTCTTTACACTCGCTGACCTCATTCCCGCGTTACAAACTCCACCTAATCCTCTTGTTACAGCAGCAAACATCACGAGCATGTGAAAAGAGACCGCCGCCTTTGTTTTGAATAAAAAGCGGTACGGCGAACAGTTTGATTTGGAGATTTGAAGCTTGAACTCAGTCTAATAATAACTCACTGATTAACAAGGGGTTGTGCAAAACGTGTGAAGGGAGAAGCTGTGAGTTCTTGTTTGATTGCACTCGCAACTTAAGAGAAGAGAAACTGTTTAATTCCATTAGTAAGTCTAGTTTTGTTGTATTTATGTTGGAACAGATGACAAGCTCTACTGTTTTCTGTTATATAACACATCTATGTGGCATCAAAAATGAAAGGGGCAAAGACAGCTGGGGCATGTTACGAGAATATTCATCCATAAACTATATAAACGTCTGAAAGGACCTAAATACTATCTGTCATGCAGATGCGCTGGTACGACAATGGCTCTTAATGGCTTTGTGCTAAATGAGAACACAACCGTTGAGGGATTAAAAAAGAGAGAGGACATGCTACACTGACATAAAAATAACTTAGACTTGCTCACCGCTACATGTGACATGGGTCTTAATCTGCACGCACAGCCGTTGGCTCCTGTAAAATAGGTTAGCGCCCTGGATGTGAAGATATTAAATGTGACTTAATGTTGTGTAATAGCACCCTGTGACATGATATCAGCTGTGCCTGACGCAGCGGCACCGGAGCGCACACCTTCATCCTTTAACGTACTCCCTCCTCCAGCGAGTCCATCAAAAAGCACTTAACCCCTCCCGAGCTCATTCCCGCTCTCTGTTTTTATTTCACACCGCCGCTCCCCTCTCAGAGGCAGCAGCCGGCCTTTCGCTCGAGCCGGCCCGAACACAATGGCCGAGCTGCAGGGGATGGAGACGGCGATGGGGGGGGGGGGGGGCGTCGAGGTGGGGGTTTATTTTGTTGAGAGATTTGAAGTGCTTGACAGCGGGGCGGCTTTTTTGTTGTGTTTGCGTGTGTGAAAGAGGCTTAGGTCTTAAAAAAAAGAAAGAAAAAAGAAATAAGCTGTGCTGAAGTCAAACGGTGAATAGCAGAGCAGGAGGTGTGTGGTTGAGAGGTGAACTGAATATCTGATAGCGATCGAGCAGCTGTTTCCCTCGGGGCTACGGTGTGACGGAGACCTGCAGCAGCCAGCGCCTCCTTCGTGTGCAAACAAACCCAAGGTCAAAATCAAGGAATTTCAACTCAAGCTTCAGCATCAGCGTCTTATCTGAGTCTGTCTTTGGTGGAAGGAAGTTGGGTCTAAATTATGCTTCAGCCAACATCTGCCGGGAGTGGACACAGTCACACACCTCATCTTAGCGCCATGGAGGATAATTTGTTGACAACAAAATGCCTCTGATTGGTCGTAGGACTATCCTGGTGTGTGCAGAGGTGTTGGTAACGTGTCACCAGACTAAAAACAGGCTACAACAGGCTGTCAATACACCATACACTGATCAGGCATAACATTATGACCCTTGTGCCTAAAAAACAGCTGTGACTCATCAGAGAATGGACATGGACCTTCTGAAGGTGTCCTGAGGTGTCTGGCTACAGCATGTTATTGGTGGGGGCCTTTTAGGGGAGGGGCCTCTGTGGATCATCCCACAGATACTTGATCAGGTTGGAATCTAGTGAATCTGGACGTCAGGTCAACACCTTGTGCTGTCCTTCATGTTTTTTTGAGTTGTTCTTAAAGCATTTTTGTGCCCATCTCCAGGGGATGTCTGCTGCCATCAAGGAGTGTCATTGCTATGTGGTGGGGGTGCCTGGTCTGGTCTAGGTGGGTCCACACCAATTAATGAATGAATGCCAGGTCCAGAAGTTTCCCAGTAGAACAATGAATTGTCACAAGATGGTCAATGTTATTTACGTCTCCTGTCTAAGATCCAAGATGGCGCCGGGGACGGACGCCCCGGTACTGTGCTCTCTAGTACCCAGAGTGAGATTTATTTTATTCAGAGTGAGATTATTGTGTTTTATTTTATTTTTATTCTGTTCTTATTTCACCTATTTAAGCTGTACTTTACTAGAGAGAAAAGTTACTGGGCTCAAATTCCTTGTATGTGTACATACCAGTGGCAGCTGCTGGTCTTTCAAATAGGGGAAGCCCAGTTTTGTAAAATTGGCCAATTATTACATCATTAAATTTATGTCTGTGAAGGTTCTCAGTCATCCAGGTCATGGTAATCCAAAAAGTTTCACAAAAGGCAACTGGACTTGTAGATTTTTCGAGAAGACGTTTCGCCACTCATCCGAGCTTGTCACGTGCCGATCTGGGTTGATTTGGACGGGGTCTGAGCCGGTCGGCCACGATGATAGGAGACGCTATCGGTTGCCAGGGGCAACGCCCTCAGAATTTAACGGAGGAGCGACGAAACATTAATTTTTGCGCGTTTATTATTTCGGCGGGACAGATACAAGAAAAGTAAAAAAGTAAAGCAATGGAGAAAGTTAAGGGGAAAGAAAATGGACCTTACAGGGACAAGCTTACATAAAACAGCAAAACAGCGGTATTTGGAGAAGCTGTAGCATGACGACAACTCCTCTCTATAGTCTTAAAGCGCTGTCAATCACGACGAGTTCCAGCCACGTTAACAGTTCATCCAATCATCATAGAGAAGCTCGGCGTCCAGGTACATCCCACTGCCCATTGACTCCCAGAGACGCCCGGCCTCCCTGGAAGTGACGATTTTGGAGCGTTTATCCAATAAACGTCCAGCTTTTTTGCCCTGAGATCGGCCCATTCTGAAGCCCCATTGAAAGTCCATTGAGGCCGAGCCTCAGTGGGTTTTTAAACGGACCGTACCATTACAGCAATATGAGAAAAAAATCACGATAGACGAACGGATAAAACTTATTAATGATTGTGTTATTATAAGAAGTAGCCATGAAGTCGATCATGTTCTAGCACATTTTAGTTTGAGTAGTAATGTAAATTTGTAGTATTTGACGAAATTGCCAGCGATAATTTAGGGGAGGCTGAGCCTCCCCTGTAGTCTTAGAGCAATCGCCTCTGGTACATACTTGGCCATTAAAGCTGATTCTGATTCTGATTGGTCATAATGTTGTGGCTGACTTGTGTATACAGAGGAAGCTAGTACTTCAGTTAACTAATTTGAACTTTCACTTTTCTTCTTTTATCTGTTTCTTGGTTGTACTCGACTGATCCCTGTGTTTAACATGTCGGCGCTATTTCCCACAAACAGTCAAACGTTTCTGTGTCGGTGTGTGTCCGTCCGCTCTGTGTGTGTGTGTGTGTGTGTGTTTTCTGAGAAGAGCCTGGCACTGATGGCAGCTGGTTTACCTGAAGGCCCCGAAGGAGGAAAACAGGAAGGAGGCGATACACAAACAGAGGAAATGGATCTGACCGACACAGAAATGGATTAGTTACGCTCCGTTAAAACAAGAACAAACTGTCAAACGCAGCTATCAGGGAAAGAGATTCATACCTGGAGGTTAACGCAAGTGACTGGTCTTCGTTATAAACATGTGGAGCGCAGATGAATGAACTTGAGAATTAAAGAATAGCCTTTTTTTTTTTTTTTTTTACTTCCTCTCTGTCTGATTCTGAATCTCGACTTTTTTTTGGATTTTTGGACCGGGATCATTCATATCCCGACTGACTGGAAATAAAACCCCTACACAGGATCCAGCCCCAAAACATCATCCCTGACCACACGGCGGTAAATCTTAATCCTACCGTACGAAGCCAAACCCCAGCGCCAGTCCTCCGTCTATATCCAGTGGTGGGAACCAGGCCGATGGTGGGAGGTGGACATGTTTATCTGGCGAAGCGGCTCTGCGCGACACATGGGAGGAGAGCAGATAAAAGCGTCTGTTTATTTTTAATTAAGGCTCGGTTTGGCATCACCAGGGACAGAAGGAAGACGAGAGGACGTGATAATAATGGAACACGGGGTCGGCGCTGACCTTAAATCCAAGTTCTGGATGCTGGCTTGTCCTGCGGTGAAGAAGATTCCTCAATAACCAAGCTGAAGACTCTGTGTCGGTTTCCCTGCGCCGCCATTTCCTTGTTTAGGGGTTGTCCTGTCAGCAGCCTTCCAGGAAACACCGCAGGCCCTGATACGTGCTACACTACACGAAAGGTTATTACAATAAATCTTCAGACATTTAACTAAACCTAAATCCGGTGGTGCACGACTAGAAGTCCTCAAAATCCACAGATCATCAATAAATCTGTGTCCTGGTCATCAAGTCTGGACCCAGGAGGTGGATAAACCGCACAACATCCGGGATATTGGTGCAAAATTTAACAAACAAATGAACTAATGAGTAAAAAACATGTCAAATTCTTTCACACAAGGACGAGTCATTGACGAGTGGTGGCTGTGAAAACAGCATGAATCAAATACTGTGGTCCTTTCAGTCGACAGCCTCAAAAATCACATATTTTTGTTCCATGTGTTTTTCATATTCATTTCCACAATATCATGACCATATAATGACATTACTCACCAGGACTTGAAATACTGTAGACTAGCTCTGAGGACACACAGCCATTTCCCTGTAGACTTGATTCCTAGAAACCTTCGAGCAATCATTGAATCTTTTCTAGCCCTACTTGTTTGTTCTTCTTCCAGGACTTGAGAATCCAAACTCTCCCTCCCACTGAGGTTTTCTCTGGGCTGTAATACCTGGACTGTCTCTTCCCCTGGTAGACGTTGACTTAAACTTGATTTTTTAAGTTATGGTGCAGTGGTCAGACCTTAGACCGCAGAAAGAAATGGACAATACGTTTCAACTTCTTCTTCTTCAACTTCTTGACCAATGGTCAAATGGTCAATACTGGCTGCGGCAATCTTGGAACAAGTTTGGAGCAGTACTGTCCACGACCCGCCTACGCTTCCTCTAGACTCACTTTTTGTTTGATTAAACCTACGCTCTGCTCTATCTCCACTAGCCATGTTCAATACTAGCAACTTCCTTTCCGATCTGATAAAGACTAACATTCAGGCCAGTATCGGCTATTTTATGTCCTGGATCACTTCACAGAAGGGCTGTCAATGGCAGCTGTCAATCATCATGATTTCACTTCCTGTTTCTAAACTAAACTAAAACAAAAATTCTCAGAAATATGACACTGAAACATTCACCAACATTATATTAACTACCTAAAATGACCGAAACAATCCTTGAAAAAACATTATTTGACGCGTATGTTAGTGTTTTAGTTTCAGTTTTGGTTAGTTCCATCCACTAACATGTAGGGGGTGGAGCTTATGATCTATACTGGAGCCCCTTTGGCTTCATGTTTGAGGCGTTGTCATGACACCCATCTTTTTTACAGTCTGTGGACTGGACAAGCATAGACAGTTCTCTCTTGTACAAACCATCAACTCAAACGCCGTCTCTACTGCATTGATTTCTGTTGATTCACATCCATTAGCTTCAACTCAAATGCTCAGTTCCACTCGACATTGTGTTTTAAGTACAGAGAGAAACCCAGCGTAGCCGACTAGCTCCTACTGATTACAGAACACTGCCGACACACCAGATCACAGGTGTAGATGTCGTCGTGGGCTCTGATTAGACCGACTGGAGTATAGGAGTATAAACCAAGCTTCTTATCAAATGACCTGGATCTTTGTCCTCTAATGGCTTTAGTTTTCTTCTTGTCTTTCTCTTCCTGTATTTGTGAAGGATGTTCTTTCAGGTCTTCAGGGTGATGAGCAGGTCATGCAGCTCAGACTCAGAATCTGTTCAGCAGCAAGCGAGCTGGAGACACTAGTCATGTCTTATGTATCTGACAGTTTATATGTCTGCTATATTTTAAACATAATTTATATATCTTCTTCATATACTTACCTTCTTTATATGCTATACACAGATCTCATATTGGACCTCCTTTAGCTTTGATTACAGCTCACATCCGCTGTATCATTGTTTCTATAAGCTTCTCCAATGTCTCAAGATTTATTTCCACCCAGTGTTGCATTCATTTCTCACCAACATCTTGTACTGATGATGGAGAGTCTGACCACTGAGCAAAGCCTTCTCCAGCACATCCCAAAGATTCTCAATGGGGTTAAGGTCTGGACTCTGTGGTGGCCAATCCATGTGTGAAAATGATGTCTCATGCTCCCTGAACCACTGTCACAGTCTCAGCCCCATGAATCAGGATCTTTTTCCGACCACATTTCTTCCTCAAAGACGATGGTTCTCCACTATCCTCCCAGTTTGTAATAATGCGTTGGACAGTTCTTAACCCAGTTTTAGTAGTTTCTTCAATCTCCTTTGATGTTTTCTCTGCTTGATGCATGCCAATGATTTGACTCTTCTCAAACAGACTGTCCCACGACCACAGGATGTGTCTTTAGACATGGTTGTTTAAGAAATGTGAAGCTGCTCATTGCATCAGTTGGGGTTAAATAACTTGAAAGCTGAAAGGTAATCACCTATGCAGTAATTATCCAATAGGAGGCTCCTACCTATTTGCTTAGTTAATTCCAGGTGGTGACATCTGTTTGCTGCATATAAAGCCAGACCAGGGAACGTTGCTTAACATACGACTTATAAACAGAGGAGACAGCTAGCCCAGCTCACCATCAATAAAATAAGTTGTACTCTATGCACCACTCTATTTCAAATCCGATATTCATCTTCTCATGGTAATGTAAGTAGGAAAACGGATGTGCATCCCCCGAATGTGAAAACCATCCCTTTAAAGAGTTTGTAAAATACTGAGACCAGAGGGCAGCGGCAACAGAAGCTGAAGTTGTTCATCAAGACAAAACCTGCTGACCTCTAACCAGATATATACTTACATTCAGCTCCTTAATACCCGAGTGTAGGAATACATAGGTTCGGTAATCTGATCTGAGATCTGTTTCCGACGGGGGCGAGTTGGACTTCCATCAGCTTATATCAGGTTGTACTTGACCTGTGGAGCGTTCAGCATTTTAGCTAGCCTGTCGTTAATCTGCTTAACTGAGCTTTACAGAGATGGAGTTTCTCTCTCTGTTTCACACACATAAACCCATTTTTATCCTGTGTCACACACAAAGACACACTTACACTGTTTTACTCTCTCTCTCTCTCTCACACACACACACACACACTGTACTCCATCCTCATTTCCTCCCGCTCACCTTTCAGACCTCGTTACATTCAGTCTTATCCCCATCTGTCTCCTCCCTCTCCTTGTTCCTCTCTCTCACAGCGACTGGTTTTCACTGCTTCACATCCTCCACATGATACTTTCTGTTTTATGCATTTGCATGTATAAGTTTGAGTCGGATCCTGAGAACACGACAGCAGCACGGGATTCGGCAGCTTTGACAGACTGGAACCAAAATCCTAAGCTTGTTTTTTTTATATTAAGTCTTCAAACACAGTGGCGTCTTTGTGCAGCTCACACAGAACCACTCAAATATGAAATTTATGTATTTACACCGACGACCCGCTCTGGTTACACTGTTGGCCAACGACTACACACGGTTTACACCAGCTCCTCCAACACCAACATGGAAGCAAAGTGAGTAACGCCAAGTGATCTCAAGCTCGCATGAAGTCACCCGACTGTCTGCCTCGTCTGCGTTTTTCGCCACCGCAAGCAACAAACATTTGTTTTGTCCTGCGGTGTAAGTGTAGTCAGCTGCTGAAGCAACGGCATAATGACTTCTTAATGTCTGAAACACAGAGGGCCGTTTGAGGCGGCTGCAAGCGGCGTGGAACCGCGGCGCTACAGTCCAAGCGGCAGGTTTGCGGGATGCCAGCAGGGATTGGAACGGCTTCGCTGGAACGGCCTCATGGGTACGAGGTTCGGCTCCGGCCTGGACGAGGGAAGGAAAAACCTCATGCTTTCTAGCCAGCATAACAAATTGCACAGTCTTCTCTCTATTTTGCTGTTTACTAATTAGGTGCTACTCCCAAGCCAGTTTAGTCGTAACAAAAGAACTATTTTACTATTGCAGAATGACACAAAGCAGCTCTGTTTCTTACGTTAACGTGTTTGAGATGAAACCAGACTTTATGTTGGATTATTAGCGCACATCTGAACAGAGATCGTGCTTTGTTTCAGTTGCTGTAGAAGGTTCCTGTGCAATGAAATTAAAACCCTGTGGAAACAAATGGAACATGAATCTTGAGTTTAGAATATATCACATATATAATCCTAAGGTCTAGACTGTATTTCCATATGCAAGATATTTGTCTCAGGTGATTGTACTGTACAGCAGATTAGAGGTTGTACAGACTAGTCAACTAGTTGATTAGTTGACTTCACTGCTGTACCATGACTCTTCAAGCCCGTACTACTGTAACATGCAGAATATGTAAGTCAGTCCTGAAATACTACAAAAGTACTACTGCAATGCACACTCATCTGAAAAGACAGCCAGTAACGCTAGCAGAGGAACGGACCAGCACTACGCCCGCCGATAGGGGACAAACAGGTCTGCTGTCCTGGGCCCAGAGTGCCTATTTGTGGAAAACATATGTAATATTTGAGTTACATAAAAACTTTTACTTGTTTTCTTCCCAATTGTCCTTGAAACAGTGGTTAAAAAACCCATCCCTAACACAAAAATGCTTTGGCCACTGATCAAACTTTGATGTTGCCATTTGATTTGAAGTTCAGTACGTTCAAAATGTCTGATCAGCAAAAGTCTGGTGCTCAGACAATGAAAGAAAAGAGAAGAAGAGAAGAAGAAAACAAAGGCCTTAAAGATTTTCTTAACAAATATTTAAAAAAAGTTGGTGACGGTGAAGCTGGAACTAGTAAAGTGAACGTAGAGCAAGGTAAGAAACAGCAACCAGCCTTGCAACGTAACGTAGCTCTAATGCTAACGTCCATTAGCTTGTATTAGCTGAGGATGAGTGCGAGCTCCTTTAGCTGTAGTACATGGAGAAGGCTTCAGAGAAATACTGCTTTTTTTTTTCTTTTTCTTTAACCCGGCAACACAATCTCATCTTAAAACACTGTGGAGTACAATTAAATGCTACTGATGGTGCTGAGTTGCTGCATGTTTTTATACAGTCTATACATATCTGCAGTGCTCAACATGTAGCACATGAGCTGTTCTCAGCGTATGTAATCGGGTCTAGAATATAGATTTACTTGTTTCAAAGCATTACTTTCTACTGTGTTTTTATTGGTGACGTCATCAGAGACTCGTCTGTGTCAATCTGACTTTAATTACATAACAGTTAACTAAAAAAAATCATGTTTTATTTCTTATTTTTGTGATAAATATGGGATGAAGGCAGTCTCCCTCTGCCTCTTATACATTAATCATATTTTAAAATGTTCTTTGATTAGCGAGTACGAGAAAGCGAGTACATATGTGAATGAAGCAGAGTCAGAGAGCTCGTCATCACACAAACACTAATGAGAGTGAGCAGCAAGTGAGAGGCTGTTTTGATATGAAGTCACCGTCTCCTTCACCTCGTGGAGTCAGAGGACGAGGTCCCTTCTGGAAACATTTACCTTCCTCCTTGAAAAAACAGTTGTGGTTTCCTTGACCTGAGTTTGGAACAACAACGGTAACTCAGCTGTTAGCACGTCCACTGCCCACATCAACGTCTGTTTGTCTCCTTTAGCAAGGTTTATGGTGTGTGTGCGTGTGTGTGTTTATTATGTTGTGGGGACCAAACTCTCATGGTATACTAACATTGTGTGACCATGTTGTCTGTACGGCGCCTTTTTCTGGGCCTCACAAGTTAAAACTAGTGAAGACTTGGTTTTAGAGTAATGGTTATGATTAGCTTGTGTTTAGGATTTAAGTTTGCACTGGGCACTTATAAAACATCCACACAAAACTCTCTCACACAGGAAAGACTCATGATTTCTGAAACATCATATTTACAGTCCAGCCTTTCCCTCCACTATTTATCTATGTCACTGTATAACACGCCAATCTAATGACTACTTTGGCATGACCAAGCATGGCAGTGTGACTGAAGTGCGGTATAAAGTTTGTAGTGAGGGGTTTTGTAAACACTTGTAAAAACTTAAAACATCATTGTAAAAAATAAAGCTGACTACTTCGCAGATTTCGCCTATCATGGGTTATTCATGGAACGTAACTCCAGAGATAAACGAGGGACCACTGTACCTTCAAATAACTAATTAAAACAATACTTTAGTGTTTTAGTTTTAGGCCCTGTCCAATGACATGATGGTAGGTGGAGTTTATGACCTATACCACAGCCAGCCACCAGGGGGAGCTCTACATACTTTGTGGAGGTGTCATGGCGTCCAATTTTTTTACAGCCTATGATCCTCATAGACCTCTATATTAAAATTCTCAAACTCTACAGCAGTAATAAACACGTATACAGACTGGTACAAAACTTACTTACTTTGCTTTACCCAGGCACTGTGATGGCCACCACCAATGAGAAAATTATTCTTCAGGAATCCTATGAACAACCAAGGCTTCATCCATCTTTATATGTATAGTCCATGTGCACAAAACACAACACAAAGACTCACAAGACCAATCAGATCATGTTGGGCTTTTAAGGAGGTGGGCTTTAAAGTGACAGGAGGGTGAACAGAGGCACTGGAGTGTGTAAAAGAGCAGAATAAGGCCTCTTTAATACCCATTCTATGATTTACTATATGCGTTCTGTGTAAAAGCAGGAATACTGGATGTCTTTGGTTTTTTTTTATCCTCATAGTAGATTCTTTCCTGTGTGTGTTTCACTCTCAGTTACAAATTCACAGGGGCTTTATCTTCAGCATTATGATCCTCCAGATAATCTCTCTCACACACAAAATCCCATTCGATTCGTCTTTGCTTTAAATGAATTCGTTAATCCCGCCCCCCGTCCCTCTGCTGGCATTTTGTGACCAACCTGTTTGTTAAAAAAGCTGTTTTCTCATCACCACACCCACTTTTGTTTTCATATAAATATTTTATTAGTATCAGTAACATGTCAGGAGGATCTTTTCCTTTCCTTTTTTTTTTTTTGCCCCCTCCCATTCTTTATGTGGATAACATACCAGTAATAGAAACAGACAGCGATAGAAAACGAGAGGTTATAAAAATAAGAGGATATACGTGTATGAGAGTGAGTGCGTCGCTGAGGAAGAGTAAATCTTGGGAGTACAAATGCCTAATCCCAGTCACTGTTTCTAGAAAGGATTCCACCCAGTTTATAATCCGTGACGCTGAGCCGTTTAGAAGGAGCAAGGTACAGACAGTGAGTCCTTCGAAAATCCTAGAGTCCACCTCAGTTCTTCCGTACTCTGCATTTTCATCAAATAATCTCGTCTCTTCTCCACTGAGGATTCATCAGCCTATTTAAGGTTCGTGTCAGCGTCTGGGAGTCTGATGATTTGCTTTTTTTTTTTTTAGCAAACCTTTAGTCAAAGTCCAGTTGAGGTCCACAACAAGAAGTCTGTTATCCTCCGTCAAACTTCCCAAAGATCACACGACAAATTCCATCAAACCTTTCACTGTCACTCGATGCAGGAGGTGAAGAAGTTGATCATTTTTCTTTTTTCAGGACGTCTGCTTCTTTCCTTCCTCCGCTCCCTCGTGTGTCTGTCGCTCTTCACCTGATGCCTGTTGAAAGAAAGATCGAGTGAAAATGAGGACAGATACATACAAAAACAGATTCTTGGTGTAACCATAACACTGTAAATCACAAATATTTCATCTTTTTGCAGTTAACCGTTCAACTATCTGGACTTTTTTTGCTTGTTTGGATTAAAATGAGTTCAGAAAATATCCTGTAAATAAGTATTTTGCCTATTTTTCTAGAATATCTGGAGCTGCTTTCAGTATCTGGCAGTTATTTACAACCTACTACATGTCATAAGAGTGTAATAACCTTTCAAGAGAAGCACAAGTGAAATTACTGCAATGACACCACATTGGATGCAAAGCGCAGCGTCTCAGCTTACAGAAACTGTTGGAATTTTTTCGATTGCACAAACTGTGATTTAGTTACGGTAATCCAAAGTGCTCTTGTGCAAATGTGCTGCAGGCGACACATTTGGTTTTAAAGGGTTAAGCTCTTTATCGACAGTCACAGAAATGTCATTAGGTTCAAGCTTCTGTGCCTTGACCTATATGTAAAAGTAGCCTGGATGATTATTCAGACATGAAGCCATCGTGTCATCAGATTTACTTAGTCGGGGGTTAGGGCTAAGGAGAGGGGCTGAATATCCCTCTATCTGCTATCTGCCTGGGGTTAAACTCATTTTCAAATTCAGTCGATGTCAACGTGCCTTGCAGGAAGTCAGCAGGCAGGTGGCTCAGCAGGAAGTCACACGGTCTCTGCAGGAAGTGACCCTGTGACCTTTTCTTTAAAGGGCAGTTACACTGCAACAAACGATCTCATATCACTGACTGTGTGGTTTATAGTCCAAGTTATTGTAGAAAGGGTATTGTTATTGTTTTATCTGAAACAACTTCTCTCAATCCCCTGTTTTTTTAATTCAAGAGAGAGATTCACCTAATATGGAGCGGGGGGTGAGTGAATAAGTGTCTGTGTGCGTCTGTGGGGGAGGGCTGTTGCCTTGAGGGAGGACTAATTCAGGCGAAGAGGAAAAACACAGTAAATACCTCAGATTTCTTATCAGCTCTGTTTGTGTCAGCCGACACATTCAGACATGAGAGGCCTTCACATGTGAAATGAGCCAATACACACACACACACACACACACACACACACACACACACAGATACACAGTCGTACGCTCACCATTGTCTGTGTCAGAGCTGGGGCTGCTGTGGCGTTTGTTGGTGCACATGCACTCTAAGTGATCCTCCAGCCTCACCTGCACCTCCCTCAGCTTGGGCCGCCGTCGCACATACTCCACCTTGGCCACCTGGAAAGAGAGAGAGAGAGAGAGAGACATGTAAGACATTGTGAGGAGTGAACTGAACGGTGGGTCGTCTTCAACGTTGGCTGGAAATACCAGCATGTCTGCAACCTCCACTACCTTTAGCGTTACCTGTGCCGAGCAGACTAATTAATCTTATTTCAGACCTTTTACGTCATCATTCTCGTAACATTAGGATTTATTTCAACGACTCCTCAGTGGAGGAAATACAGAATCTCTAGCATAGTAGCAGAGCCACCAGCTGCACATTAGAAAGGATTTTTATGGGGTTCTTGTTTAAAACTATTGCTAAGTGGTAGGGATGTCCGATAATATTGTCCCTCCGATATTATCGGCCGATATTGAGTTAAAAATGTAATATCGGGAATTATCGGTATCAGGTTTTTATAACCGATGTTTGATCTGTAGGCTTCAGCATTTGCGAGTCTACATGAACGCAGCATGGGACGTTAACAGGCGCATGATGACGTATAACAACAACAACACGCTAGTCTCGTAGGTTGCTAAACATGGCTAACAAGCTAGCTCGTCCGGTGTATGAGATGTCCGTGGTTTGGAAGTATTTCCAATTGTCACCTACTAACTAAATTTGCGATTTGCAATGACTGCAAAGCAAAGGTGGTTATGAGAGGATGAAAAAAGGCATCTTCCTTTAATACATCAAATTTGATCACCCACCTCAAGAAGAATCATGAGGAGTTATACCCTACATTTGTCTTCCTTGTTTTGATATTGTCTGTAGTGTTTGAGGCAAAAATTTCTCTCTAAAAACTCAAAACATAATTGAATGGCACTTTTTTCGGTCACTTATTTTGCACAGACAGTGTTTACATTTAAAAAGACATGTTGCATTTATGTTTGCATCCAGTGGGACATCGCAATAAAATTAGGCATAATGTGTTAATTTCATAATAGGTGATATGTTATGTTGTTACCTAATAATTTTGGTGTAAAAAGACTGCGTATATCAGTATCAGGTGATATCGGTATCGGAAATTAAGAGTTGGACAATATCGGAATATCGGATATCGGCAGAAAAGCCAATATCGAGCATCCCTACTAAGTGGCCAATCTGAATGCATTGTCATTTTAAACTGTGCACGTGTATAAGACTGGAAAAGTATTACTTTGGTTTCAGAAAAAGAAAGTGTAGTCTCCCGTATGTGCATGTTCTACACATACAGGTAAATCTTTTTATTCTTAATCTTGTTTTATACCCTAAACTTCTGTATTTCAATACTTTTTTTGTCTCTTCACCTCAACCAAAGTTCGCTAAGACTCTGTACTTGTTTGTACACAAACACGTGAAACCACACAAAATCTGCAAGAAACTCCTTATTCTGTACCCGGGGCGGTACACGTGCTCCAGACAAAACGCTTTTCTCGATCTTGTTATTAACAAACCACATCTCTGCTTTACCTGTGTAAACACATGGGTGTGTCTGCTCTTGTCTTGATGACTGAACGGAGCGTTAGCACTCACAGAAGATCTCACTGAAGCTGAGCGATGCGTTTTTTATTTTATTTTTATTTTGCATCAACACACATGCTGCACTCAATCAAACTCGGGCGGGAAGCAGCGTCTTTGTTGCGCTCAGGCGCTGCAGAGAACAACCGGCGTACTGTAAACTTCCAAAAAACCAGCGACACAAACACGCAGACGCAGTTCATGCCTGATGCTCGTGTCGCTGGTGGGCAGCCAAGTTGGTGGAGCTCCAGGTCCTATTGCACAAGCATCTCTGGTTCAAGTCTGAACAGACTCAGAAAGTGCAGAGCGAAGACTTTTAACAAAACATCCAAGAGGTTCAGCTGAGGCAAAGGGCTGAGCCGCTGAAGCACACAGATGTTGCTTTGTTTATTACCTTAAAGAACCGATTGAACGTGTGCCACGCTCAGAGGCATAGATGAAAAGCATCAGGCCACAGAATGGACTGAGCTGCAGCAGACGTTGGAAACGGTGCAGCATGCACGTTCATCACTTAACACTGATGGTGATTGGCTCTCCTGAACATGGATGTATAGTAGAAGTGTTCAGATAGACTGTTTACATCTTTAGTGACATAAAATATAGAGAACTGGATTTGAAACAGAGTCCAGGGATCAAATCCAGCATCCTAAATGTTTAAGGTTAGGATTATAGAGCATGCTCCACTTTCATTAACAGGATATCTCTTCATCAGTGTCGTCAAACACAACACTTAGTAAAAACCAAAGCTGCACCAATCCATCTGTCTGTCTAACTTAATATTTACAGAGTGCGTGTGCAGCAACACCCAGAGACACTCCCAACACTTGATGCCGCTCCAAACCGAAGGATGATCCGGGGTCACACTCTTACCTCACCTCACCCTCGTCTTTCTTTTTTTCTTTTCTTCTTCTCCTTCTCCTTCTTCTCCGTCCCTCCCTCACATATGGACGCACCAGCACCTAAACCTCCCGCCTGCCATTATCCCTCTGGCAGCGTGTGAGCGCTGCTGCAGTCGTGACCGTTTACCCTCTCTGAACGCTGGATCTCAGCACATGTGAGTGACTTTATTTTTGATTTCCTCTGAGAGCAGACAAAGGACGGGCCCTTTCATCTGAGATTTGATTTCAGGAGTCCAAAGCACAGAGAATCGCGCTCCGCCTGTCCACTTTCTCCCTCTTGACCTCTGGCAATACACTAATACCTACTCTCAATCCTCAATCTTTCCCTGTTCTCATATCTCCCTCCCTCGTGCCCTTTGAAACCTCTACAATTAATAATATGCAGCACACTGTAGAAATTCAAGCTCAGGTTTCCTCAGTGAATATCAGTAACGATGATGTTGTTCTCAGCATTTAAAAATGCATTTTAGACCCGCTCCCTGAACCCACACACACATCTTGGGTCAGCTCCCAGTTGGCAGCTCGTGGCTGTGAACCAGTCGGGGTTTACTGAGTCTTATTTCCAGCTCTGGGGGAGATCAAAAGGAAGCTATTATGTTCTTGAACCAAGTGGCTGCCAGACACTCAATCACCAGCACACACACACTCACAAACACTTACACAATGCTTGAGCCGGGGAGAGTGATTATTTTTGGCAGGTGAGTAAGTGTACACCTCCAGTAAGTGGCTGTGTGTTTACAAGCTCGGTGCCATCGTCATTAGTTTAGTGCGCGTGTCCAGGGTCGGTGTCGCTAGAAGACAAATAACAGACGCCGCTAGCTAAATGTTTGGAGAGAGGTCAGTGGTGTTTACTATGAGCGAGCCAACAGGTTCACTGTCTTTAAACTCCTTTTATTTGTTTTTCTTTACTAGTTTCTTACTACGAGTGTAACGTGATGCTACTGCTTGTATCTGTTCTCAGGAATATAAATCAACATAAATCATATATTAAGTTTCTACAGGAAGTAGACTGTTGGTTAGATTGCTGTTAGATTGCAGCTGCACACTGCTGGTGTTCCTTAAGTGTCTGTGAAATAAAAAGAAAGCACTATTCAAACAGTCCTTGACCTCAGTCCTTCCGTTTCCAGTCTGCTGTGAATGGTTGTCTGTCTCTCTGTTAGCCTTGTGATGGACTGGAGACATGTCCATGGTGTACCCATCCCCTCGTCCGATGACAGCTGGGACAGCCCCCACCCCACAACCCTTCACAGGACAAGCGGTTACAGAAGATGAAGTCAGTCAAGTTTCAGACTTACATATGTTGGACTTGAATGAATCTGTGTGTTTACTGAACATGAGTCAGACTCAGTTCTTATCAGAATATCTAATATCTAAGAGTCTATCAACGCATAAAGTCCGCCCAAACAATTTCACTAGCCGGGGCATAATCAGTTCCCAACGGAGCAACTCCAGACCAACTGTCTCCCAACTGGACAGATGAAGATGAGGTTAGCTTCCAGGCTAAAAGTGTCATCCCTTTCTCTTCGTTTTAACCAATAAAAATGTGTGTGACATTCATTCATTCATCTTCTATACCTGGCTATTACCGTTTAGGGTCACGGGGGTCAGCTGGAGTCTATCTGTTATTGGGCGAGAGGCAGGGGTACAGGTCTCCAGTCTATCTCAGGGCTAACACAGAGAGACAGACAACCATTCACACTCACACCTACGGTCAATTTAGAATCACCAATTAACCTAATGAGCATGTCTTTGGATGGTGGGAGGAACCTGGAGAACCTGGAGAGAACCCACACAGACACAGGGAGAACATGCAAACTCTACACAGCCCATGAATTTGAACCGGTGACCTTCTTGCTGTGAGGCATCAGTGCTAACCACCTCACCACTGTCCCGCCCATAATCAGAATCAATCTTACTTTATTTGTAATATATTTTTGTTACTTTTATTCTACGGTGTTTTTCTCTGTTAACTAGCAACTGTCACTTTATGGGAGCAACAGCAACAAAACAAATTTCTTATCAGAATATCTAATATCTAAAAGAGTCCAAAAACAATCCATTATGGGTCAACACATGTACGACTACGCTGCTGTGCTCCACTATGAACGCTTTATAAAGTCCACCGAGACAATTTCACTAGCCAGGACATAATCAGTTCCCAACGGAGCAACTCCAGACCAACTGTCTCCCTCAGATATTGTGGGCAGATGAAGATGAGGCTGGCTTCTCTTTCTCATCGTGTGTGACATTTAGACAAAATCAGCATATGAGTTATGGCCCAAAATGTGTTCTCCTCATAGGAACATGATGCCCATGATGACCAAAGCTGCTGCTAATGTAAAACCCATTACTGCTTGTTATATAAGGCTGTATATGATCATTAGATTACTTCTTAAACTGCAGTTCTTACCTGATATGTCTCAGAAGTTCATACATAAAGTATATGATGTTCAGTGCTGGTCTGTACTATCGTGTCACAGAAATATGACGTGACGTATCACCTAATCTACTTTTCAATGAAGTGTTGTATCAGTGGACACAGTTCAGGTGAGCCTGTATGCATGCAGACAGTTTCCAGACATAAGAAGCAGCAGAGGTCGGGGTTTTGCCTTTCTACCTTGACGGTGCGGTGGTGTTTGCGAGCCGCCTGGCACCTCATGTTGCTGGTGTTGCAGCAGCCGGTGCAGCGTTTCACCTCGACGCAGGGGGGCCAGATGATGAAGTTGGCCGAAGTGGAGTCCACCAGGCTCCTGGGGATTTCATAAATTGTTGTTCGCACTTTGCACACTGCTGGCAAGGCTTCCTCCACCACTGCGGGCCAAACAAAGATGTCAGGGGCTGTGTCGCAGAAGTTATGTTGACTACAAAATAAATAATGAAGGAACTGTTCTGCCGGCATGTCCCAGTGTCTCAGGGACGAGCTGAGAGTGTGTGCGTCTCACCGGTGCTCCTCCTGTGTCTGGTGAGAGTTCTCTTCAGGTCGGGGAAGCTGTGAGAGAAGTCCTTGTAGTAGCTGTGTTTGGTCTCCTCTATTACCTCGTTCTCTGGACGGAGACAAAACAACAAAGAGCCTTGTGTCAATGAATCTTGTACAAGGTTCATTCTTCTAGGCGTTAGTGTGAATTTTTCCCAGCACACAAGATGAATGTCTCTAAAAGTGGTCATGAGGGTCATAGAAAAGATTAAAACTCAGCTGCTGGGAATCATAAATATCCACTTATCGAGATCAAGCACTTTTGTTGTGAGAAACCTTAGGAGACGCATCTTTGGACGACGCAAAGGAGAAAGTTTCAAAGTGAATCATCCTCAGGGGAACATGAATCTAGTTATCATGATAACTAGATAAGTCATAAGTAACAACAGTGAAAATGGCGGCATGTTTACACGCTGAGGGAAGCCTCTCTCTGCAGACTTCTCCATCAAGTGTCTCCTGATCAGGGTAGGAGTTTAACCTGGTTACTCTAACTGAGTTACAGCGTTTATGTGTGTCAGCAGGTTACTGGGTTCTTTGCATGTAAACGGACCCTGGGAGAAACACAGTGTGTCGGTGCATACGGTATATCAGACAGATCTAATTCACATAAAGACACGGGCTCAGGAAATCCATCACTGGCATATCTGAGGTTAGACACGGGTCGTGAGGAGAAAATTAAGACGATATCAAGCTGTAAGAGAGACGTCAGATCTGTTTTGAGCATATGAGACACTGGTGAGACTATTTCTGTTAGCTGATTAGATTTCTATACTGCTCTAGCAGAAATTAAATGTTGATCTAGGGTTCAGTCAGCAGACCTGAAACAATTAAACAAGTTAAAGATGCAAGGCTGCCGTGGAGAAATTTAAACTGATGTGCATGTGAGGGCAGGCGAACAAGAGGAATCAAACTATTCCTCATTTATTTTTTATGTTTTTTTTATATATTTTGGCACAAAATAGTCTCGCTGTGGTCGGCCTGAGAAATTAAAATGCTTACGAGAGCACTGGGCTTCAAAATCTATTTAAAATATCTAAGGAATTAACTAAAATAATCATTTTGCAAAAACAATCTCGCCACAAGGCTGCAGAGCAGAGTGAAGAGCGTGGACACTGACATGTGGATGACAAGCAGAACGCTCCTTGTGAGCCTTTAAACGGCTTTTGTCACTTCAGTTTGATTTGGTTTAGAGGCAGCGTGGAGCGGAGAGCACGGGGGGATTTACCTCTTTGGGTTTGGTTGTCTTGTTATTATCACTAAGTAATAAATTTGTCTATTTAACGGAAATTCATCAGTCTCACACAACAGACAAAATAAATAATATAAACGGATGCTTATCTTTAATTAGGAAACGATAATTGGCAGCATAGAGACGCATATCTGCCCTAGAGGGGTGACTTTTTGTCTCAGGAAACACTGTGTTCTGTGTTCACAGACTCATCAACTCATTCAGAGACAGTCAAACCACGAGATATCCGCAGACACGTACAAAGCCAATAAATTCTGAGCAAACACCAAGTGTCTGGTGTGGACTTCTATCTGTGTGAGAGCAGCAGGGAGGAGAGAGGAGAGAGAGATTCCAGGAAAATGTGTATAAATGACGTCTGGACGGGACTATTTTAATTAGATTCTGAATACCGAGCCTCACACTTCTTTTCTGTGGCTGCGTGCAACCGTCATCCTTGCTACCATGTGTGTGTGTGTGCGCGTGTGTGCAAGCCTATACACACACACACACACACACACACACACACACACACACACACAATGTGCTTCTGACACACAACAAAGTCCACCTCCGATATCTCCCGCTCTCCCTCTCTCTCTTGCCCTGACATGCAGGAATTTGAGCATGAATTATACATAGCAACACAGCAGCCTTCCAGCGAGACCTCCTCTCAAACCAATAATGGGCAGAATGACAACAGTAT
The DNA here is from genome assembly GCA_005024645.1 of Planiliza haematocheilus. Lineage (NCBI taxonomy): Eukaryota > Metazoa > Chordata > Actinopteri > Mugiliformes > Mugilidae > Planiliza > Planiliza haematocheilus. The sequence continues at coordinate 33,300 of SRSE01000692.1, read as the reverse complement.
AATGAAGTGAGCCACTTGACCCCCACCGAGCCGGGGAGCCGTCACACTCGACATTTGCATCTCAATGATGCCAGGATTAATGGTGGCACCGCTCTGCGCGGCGGACATTAAAAAATGAATCAGCTATGTTTCACAGGCAGCGAGGAAAAAAAAAAAAAAAGTTTGTTTAGGAGGAATCTGGAGTCAGATCCATGGAGCAGAAGCATTAGAGCCCGTTTTGTGCCACAGTTATTTCCTCCTGTGTCACCTCGCTGATTCAATCTGCTCTGATTTATTACCTGGATAATGAGCACTGGCATCAGTATTTATGGGAGGTGAATACTGGAGTCTTTTTAGAGCTGTAGACAGTTTACAGTTTAATTTAACAGCACACAAAAAGCCCTCTTGAAAGATTTCAACCACAAATTCTACTCCTAGCTAAACAGAAAGGAAAATGGAGCGCAACAATTACATTTGTAAGAGAGAAAAAAAATGTTTTAAAAGGATAATTACATGGTGGACATAGGTAAATATACTCTGTTTGGTTAGCATTTAACCAAAATCAAATCTACTGTTGTTTCTTAAACTATTAATAGCAGCTGGTGCCCAGACTGAAAAAATGAGACTACGAGACAATCAAGACATTCAGTACAAATTAAAGCAGCCGTACTGGGACAGTTTAAACATTAAACTGACTCAGCAGAAAGGTGAGATCATTTTTAGCCAATGGTATGAAACACTTTCCTCAACGTCTTAATCTCAAAGTGGATGCACTGTAAAAGAAAAACCTTTAATGTCCAAGGCAGAGTTTAGATTTTAAACTGTTTTCGCCGCCTGTTTTTTTTTTTACAGGTTGAGTAGAACCAAACGTGACCAACGGGCTGACATTAAAATGCAAAATATTTTCCCATACATCTCCATCTTGTGATTGGCGGCGGCCGATAAGCGCAAAGTTAACTCCGTCTCAGGGTTCAGGGCGGGTGTTAAGAGCGAGACAGGGCCGCCGGTCTCCTAGCAACGCCCGGTGAGGCATTCCAGTAATGAGATGAGAAGGCACAGCATCCTCTTACTGTGCACTGAACCAGATGCAACTAATACCTCAATTCAGGGTCTTTTGAGGCACGGACAGGGAGGGAGGAAGCAGCAGCAGCAGCAGCAGCAGCCCTGAGCGGCACATGTAAGCCCCCCGGAGTAACTCAGTCAAACTAAGACCCACTCTGGATCTCTCAAAGCGACAGATACACCAGTTTACCTTCTTTTGAGTTTCTATAAATGCAAAACATTGACATAACCAGTTCTCCTACATTTTCTTATTGCAATAAACATCCCTATTCAACAACATAGCACTGCAGGAATTACAAATCTTCAGTCTCACAAACACTTCCGATCGCTCCTCCCTGTTGCTCATTTGAAACCCAGCTTCTAGCATTGTAACGTCTACTTTAAATACTTCTTTAAATATTTTAAGCTATATTTCAGACCCCTCCCACTCCCTGAGACCCTCCAGGAACCTCTCTTCTCATTGTTCCAAGGCCCAGACCTAAAGGGTGACACATCCTTCACAGTCAGTGTTCAGAGACTCTGGAATAACTTGACTGCAGATGTTAGTGCTGCAAAGCTTATCTTCCCAGTGTCTCACATAAAAGCACTGCCTCTTTTTCAGTTAATGATTTATTATATTATTGGTGTTGATCCAGTATTAATGCCCTGTGATCTCATTTGTAGTCGCTGCTCTTTCAACAGCTGAGCAGCTATGACAAATATCACATGCACAGATTATTTTCGCTGAATAACTCGTTTTCTTTCTCTTTCTGTGGCCTCACTAATACCGTTTTGTGACAGAGGGAGAGTTGTATTATAATGAAGCGCTTTACCTACGGAGTCTATCTCTAGCAGCCGCTGGAGGTCGCTGATGCTGCGGATCTCGCTGCGGGAGAGTCGCTCCAGCAGCTCTCGGGGGAGTGGAGACTCCTGTGGGAAGAAAGTCTTTGGGTTTTTATTGTTTTTTTTTGCAAATGCGTAAAAGGAGCCGAAATAATTATCACGCAAACATGACTGATCTGCACAGAAACTCTGTGGTGACTTCATCTAGAAATGACCCAACAAATACGTGCAATGTTTGTGCGTAATTACGCATAGCGTGGCTCTAATTTGTCGCATGCAGCATGATGAGCTTCAGTGTTATCTTCTCTCTGTGTTATATTGCATTTGTTTCCTCCAGACTCAATGATAGTGGCACAAATCTGGCTGCAGAAAAGACCAACCACTCACCTCAGCAGCGGTGCATAACAGGCAGAGATAGCCGGCGAGGAGGTGGTAGACCGAGACTCTCATCTCCTCTCAGGTCCACTGCATAGGCACCAGGATGGGGCGAAAGTCCACTGCAGGAGCCGGGCCGTCGCTCCCTGGTCTCGGGAGCCCAGAACCATCCCTTGGGAAGAAAGTCCACCTCCACGTCTTTGGCGAAAGAGCGTGTAAAACTTTGTATATAGCTGTAAAATCCTGAATCAAGTTAGAAGTAAAGAACCAAACGTCTTTTTTTTTTTTTTTTTCAAGTCACTGTGGGTGGATTTCCCCCAAATCACCATACAGGTTTAAAAAATGAAAGATCTCAGCATTGCACGGCCATCTATCCTGCTGCGTGAGGCACATCAAACAATCACAACTTGCAGAGTAGTCCATCTGCTCTCCCGCTACGAAAGAAAACAACAGGTGCAGATGAAGCACGGGAACTTTTCCTGCAGCTACGCGTCAAGTAGATCCATCAGTTTATCCTCAGTCATGATCCATTCAGAAACCTGTGATTGACATCGTGTGGGCGACTCATAAAACATAATTGAACCCTTCAAACTGAAACCAGCCACAGTTGATCAGCCCTGTCTTCAAAACAAGGAGGCAAAGTTTAACCAAACGAAGCAAGAAAGTTAACTCCGCTCTGCTGCTCAGAGGAGTCTGATGTCAGCTCCCAGCGGCCCTGTGATCTCCGGGGTGAATGAAGTCGGGATGCTTTCAGTCACAGGATATAACTGCGCGCGTGCCCGTGGAGCTACACGGGGAGCGCGCTTTGCGTAACAGACTGCAGGGCATTAGAGCGGCGCTAACTCAGACAGCAAACTACAGCCAAGAATCATCATCCGCGTCACATCTGTTCAGCCTGAGCACAGCTGCATCACAAGTCTCCGCGAATAATTTGAACCTAAATTAAGTGGGGGAAGTATTAGCAAGCATTAAAGCATGAGTTTGAGATACTAAATAAATAAATAAGGATTTGTAATGATGAGGAACTGAAGTGATCTGATAAGTATTGATAAATAACTGTCTGCGTGGACATCTGTTACATCTGGCTCCATATCTCACTAAAGTTATAAGCTACTCCTCATTTGAGTCTTTCTGTGTGTTCATTAAGTGTTGAGACAGAGCGAGTATGGGTTCAAGTCCTTCCAGACAGGAGACAAAGCTCTCTCTTCTGCCATTTGTCCTTGATTTGTCCCTGGAATTCCTGTCCTTGCAGTCGCTTTGAATGGAGTGTGAAGAAAAGGGTCCAACGTGGTCTAACTATCAGAATACATGATCATAAAAAATGCAGTTAACTGTAGATTCTCGTGTCCAGACCTGACAGGGCCCTTAGGTAGAGTTCATGCAAATATCGATTGAAATATTTTCTCTCTAAAGCCAAGGTGGAAGCAGTGCGTAACTGTTCTATCACTTCATAATCTCTTGGGAAAAAGCTGTAGGAGTGAATGGTTAGCATGGTTAGAATGAACAGCAAAAGAATTTAAAGCGTACCGTTGAGATGGGACACCAGTTCACTGGCTAATTTGAAGAAATACTGTAAAGAAAGGCTCCTACATCCAGTCTGATCTACAACTCATGCCATTTTTCGCAGCACTACATACTCGAGCACCCATGCACACCACCTGATCTGTGCAGAGTGTCACACACACTGGTCAAGAGGCAGGCTACACCCTGAATAGATCACCAGTCGGCACTACCAGGTCAGTCTACACATGCTGAGGATGCCTTGGATGCCTTGAACTACTGTGATTCTCTGAGAATATGTGTCTCAAACGGAGCCTGTGATATAAAAAGCAGTTTCGCTTCATCAGTTTTCTTTGGGTCAGAAACAGGAAATCGTTGAGGGAATGTAAACGACGACTTTGTTGTTTTTTTTTTTCTTCCCAGGTTTAAAGCTTCATAAAGCAGCGCTGGAATCTGGAAATCCTGCCTCAAGCATTCAAGAATGCACGTACACATTTATTCTCCCTTTCTTGTTCTCATGCGCACACACACACACACATGACTAATTAACCAATATATTTCACCTTGGAACACGCTCACACACATTTAAAGTCAGTTGACGTGATTCGATTTTACAGGTTTCTGCGAGGACAAAGGAGCAGAGGAAGAGAAAGAGAGCGAGGGCAGAAACGGTGAAGACGAGATAAGCTTGTTGATACCCAGATGAAGCCTATTTGGATGAAAGAAAACGACAGTGTGTGTGTGTTTGTGTGCAAAATCCAGCCAGTGTCGTACGAAACTTTCCCCCAATTAAAGCCCATTTAGTCTGACGGGGGCTAATGCCATCACAACAAAAATCCACCTCTGTCTTTCTCGTTCCGTCTCCTCTCGTTCCGGCTTCATTGGAACCAACCCACACAGACAGAAAGACAGAGAGAGACACACACAAAGACAAAGAACCGGAAGGATGGAAGGGAAATGGGACAGAACCGATTCGGCTCTTGGACGGCGTCAGTCGTGGCGTGTCGCTGTCACTGTCACTTCCTCCTGGCAGCCACTTCTTCTCCGAACTCCCTGATGCGTCCCGCTTGTTCTGCTCTGTCTTCTTTCTTCTGCTTTTTTTTTCTTCTCCTCCACTGTTGTTGTCTGTCTTCGGGCCCAGGAGGACTCCCTGCCGTCAAAGCCCAATTGTGAGTGTTACAGAAAGAGAGGAAACCTACAATGTGGCCTGAAGAGTAGAAATGGACAAAGCTAAATGTATAATAGGTGGACATACCAAAGACGTTTGGAATTTGTGAGGGAAGAACATTTCACATCCTCCCAACAACTCCATAATGGCCCAAATGTAGCCACTAATCAGGCATAACATTATGACTCTTATATTGTGTAATAATAATAAGAATCCATTTTATTTATAGGCGCCTTTCAAAACACCCAAGGTCACCGTACAGGTAAAACAGGGCTTAATATTTAGCATTTAACATTTAACAAACTATAAGAGACTAAAAGATACGATAAAGAGATAAAAGATTTGGTTTAAAACATTAAAAATGAAAAATCCAGAAAGAGTGACGGTCAATGAGGGTATGATTGGAGAAAAAGCTGAGTTTTGAGATGGGATTTGAAAATTGCCAAAGTGTCAATATTGCGGATGTTGGGTGGAAGGGGGCGGAACGGCTGAAGACTCTGGACCCCATGGTGGTCATGCAGGCAGGAGGGATGGTGAGACTGATGGATAAAGATGATGAAGAAGAGTCCGTCTGGGTGTGTTGACGTGGAGAGATTTTGCCAGATAAGAAGGGGCGAGGTTGTGGAGGGCTTTGAATGTTAAGAGCTGGATTTTATAGGTGATGCGGTGGGTGATGGGAAGCTAGTGAAGTTGCTGGAGAACAGGGGTGATGATAGGCCTCCTTGTTCCTCCAAAACAGTTGTGACTCATCAGAGAATGGACATGGGCCTCCTGAGGGTGTCCTGTGGTGTCTGGGAACTAGATGTTGTTAGTGGGGGCCTTTGGGTCCTATGATATTGAGAGGAGGGGCCCCTGTGGATCATCCCACAGATACTTGATCAGTTTGGGATCTAGTGAAGTTGAAGGCCAGGTCAACACCTTGTGATGTTCTTCATGTTTGTATGTTTGAGTTGTTCCTAAACCATCCTGCTGGGGATGGCTGCTGCCATCAAGGAGTGTCATTGCTATGGGGTGGGGGTGCCTGGTCTGGTCTAAGTGGGTGCTACATGTCTAAGTAACCACACCCACACCAATGAATGAATACCAGGTCAAAAAGTTTCCTAGCAGAACATTGTGTTGTCACAAGATGGTTCAATGTTGTTTACTTCTCCTCCCAGTGGTTTTAATGTTGTGGCTGAGTTCAGTTATTAAAGAAAAGTTTGACAATCCAGTGAAATCTGTTGCATCACTTGTCATAACGTGTCAAACATGATGGTCGGTGCTGATTGATTGGGTCTAAGTGTGTTGTTAGGATTTCAGCGTAGTATAATTAGATTTGATCTAATTTAACTTTCACTGAGACTAACAGAGCTACAAGTGTCAGTGCATTCAGTCCTAATTTAAAGGTCATTTCCCACAATAAAAGCATGGATTGACGAGTGGTCTGGTTGACTACATTCCTAGTTTTTATCCAACTGGGAATGAAGCTGAATTATTTTTCTCGACACTCTCTTCCTCCTCCTCCTCCTCCTCTGTGTTCTGTTTCTCCCACATAACTTTCCAAGGAGTAGATATTGGGTTTATTTATAACAGCCGTGGGGGAAAGCTTGTTTTATCACATTTTTTTTCCTTTTTCATTTGTTCCAGATTCTCTCCGGGAAGAAGACAGCCACCATATTGCTCTTTTGGTAAGTTAGAGGCGCTCTGGCATGACTGCAGTCAGACCTCCCCATCCAAACCGCTGTACGTTAGGTCAGCAATGGTCACAGGATGATTAAAACATAAGACTGTCAGATTTGGGGATGAGGATCGGGGTATGAGCAGCAACACAGGGGAAAAAAAAAAGTGTTTAAAAAACTTTGAGGCAGTAAAAGTTAATCCAGCAGAGGATAAAAAGTTTTATGAGCAGGGAGGGGGTTAAGGGCTATCCTCGAATTTATTCAAAAAACCAAGCACATGGTGGAAAAAAACCCTTACACCCATTTTTTCCTTCCCATTCTCTTGTCAATCCAGCAGACATTATTATACTCCCCCCTTCCAAAAAAAAAAAGAAGAAGTCAGAATGGATTTTTCACTGTTAAACCCTGAGTTAATTCCACTGTTGGATACCTGCCAAATCCTATTGTGCTATGTATGAATGTTTGGGCATCGGCCAACTGGAGCCTTATCCTGGATTACCATCTCAAACACGGCAGCATTTACCTATATGTAATACAACCCCCCCAACCTCCACCAACCACCAACGCCGCCACCCACACCACACCACCCATCGGTTCATCACAGGCCACAAGGCTCCAAGAGAAAGCTTTTTTTAGGTCCGTTTGGGAAAGTGAAAACACAGGGCCCTTGTGCTGCGTGAACTCAACGTCATGAAGACAGAGAGCCAGCTTAACTGGAAGGGGCATACAGTAAGAGCAGGACCTCCCACCAATCTGAATCTGATTTACTGGCTGAACCGGTGAGCCCTCAGAGAGTTACAGGCCGCAAGAAAAAGCTGCAAACGGTTCTAATATATAAGAAAAGATAGAACATTTGACATGTTTTAATAGTGCGGCTGGATCACAATCTTAATCTTGATAAACTTTAGTTGTTCCTTTAAACACTGAAAAAGCACAAAGCTAAACCTTGAGACCGCGATTCACCAAACACACAGTCAGACATGTCAGTGTTTGGCCATTGAGAGCGTCTGTGGTCCTTGCTTTGGAGGTGTGTCCCACTCTGTTGGCACCAGTACGACCTGTCAGCTGCTTTGCAACCGATTCAGGATATTGTTAGAGAGGTCAGCTCTGTACAACCGTGGGAGCGTACTTGTTTCCTAGCCTATCAGCTAATTGTAGACCTTTCGGTTTCTCTATTTTTGGACAATGAATACAGACTACTGCCACCTGCTGGTACGAAGTTATTTCCTTTTATGCAGGTACAGGTTTGTGGTCGTTGGATTTAGTCTTTGCAGTGGTTTCAAGTGCAACTCTTTGTGTCAAACATAGGCGCTGAGAGGCTACAAAGAGACCTTTAAAGATATTCTCAAAGAAAGTTCGTATCTGCCTCTGCTGCACGTCTCCATTCACCGGCTGGTTTAGCGTTTGTTCTGAAATGTCTCAAGACAGAAAGATATATCTTTCATTGTGGACGTGATACAGACCAAATAACACAAAGCACTGCAGCATAAAACAGAGGAATGTTTCCACTATGTGACGGACACGTCTACACTTTCTTATCACAGCCTTGGGACAAAACATCGCTGATCTTGCGGAGTACTTCCTGTACTGTTGTTAACATCTGTAATCCTTGCCTATGCTCAGATGGTAAAGACAAAAGGCTGCTTTCATATATCTGCTTCAGCAGACGAGAGGAATCAAAGCAGCAGGCAAGGCTCTCGCACGGCTGGACACTGCTTCCCTGTTGGTTTACTCCCCACGTCGCTACAGCCAAGAGATATTAAAGTAATGATGCATGACATAAAGTAATATTTTAGTTGTCTGTGATTCATAAAACACAGTTCAGCTTGGTGCAGCTCCTGCCACTAAATGCCTCAGTGTTCACTGCAGCTCTGTTAAAACACAGGACCAAAGAATGAAAAGCTGCTCGAGCAAAAGAAACCAAACGCCTGGTACTGACGGGAAAGGTGAGGCTTAATGAGCGACAGTTGCCTTTGGCATCGAGGCCCAGTGGGTGTTCACTCTGCAGCGAGTAGAGGGGAATTCATTAGGAAGTGATGCAATTAATGCCAGCTAATGACTGACTAATGACCAACAACTGCGAGCATGCAGGAAAGGGGCAACAGAAGCTTTAATGTCATCAAAACAAACTGAGGGAGACGTCACAGAGATCATTTATGTCACTGGTTCTAAACACTGTCAAGGCTGAAGGACGGATAGCTGGTGTGGGGAGCTTCTCCGGGTTAGCCTGTCCTCGCAAAAGGCTGGTGGAGGGGTTAGACCATTAGGATGGGTTCAGTTGAACCGGGTCTAACTGTACATATAACAAAAGTGTTGCCAGTCGTCCTTTCCTCTGTCCTCTTGTCTTATATTTTAGCTGAATACATATATTTTTAACTGCGACTCATGTGCAGTCTCTCCTCCTGTAATCATCTAATGGACTATCAGTATTCACAGCAGTAAATTAAAGAATTCCACAACCCTAGTATGAGGATCAGTAGTGGGAATTGTCCTCTTCTGGTCAATGAGTAATTGTCCTCCTCCTCCCCTTGTGCAGCCAGGTGTTCTCTTGCTCCGGTCCTCTTAATCTGAAAAACTATTTTGGATGCATGACAACTAGCTGCTCTTAGTTTCCTGCTCTGTTAGTCCTCCCCTTCTTTGTGTACTGCACATTAACTGTCTCAAGATTTGAATGTGTATTGAAGGTGTCCAAACACTAAATGAACTCTTTAGTGTGTGATCCCTACACACGTGAGCCTATACGACCCGGGAGACGTTAAGACATTACTCTGCTCCTGCCTGTAGTGACGTGACCACGCCTGATGTAGAGATTGGACCCAGGAAAAGATTTGTTTGGACATGACTGCTCAAGATTTTTGTCTTAGTGTGACGGCATCTGTCTCCATCTCATATCCATATGAGCGTACAGTATTTTAAAATGCAACATTCATCTCTTAAAAAAAAGGAGGGGCAATCTAAACTGTAATCTTTGTCATAGAAAGCCTGTTGCTGTACAGTACGAGACTGTGCGGTTGTTGTAAACAAATCCAATCAGGACATGAGAGGAAGCTAGGGACAACCTGGGACAGAAGACCTGGAGCGACGGCTGCACCTATCTTGTAGCCTCTAAGTCTGATATTCACTCTCGCTCTAACCTTCTCTCTTGTCAACTTCTTCTCTTAACATCCATTTCAGTGATGTCCACACCTTCCTCTCCTGTTGTAGCTGAATGAGAACCCATACTTAGTGGTGTGTGACGTAGCGCTGACACCAAGTTACATAATGCGAGAAAATGGTTTCGGGGTGAGGAAGTTGACTGAAAGAGACGAGTTAATGTACCATAAAAATATTTTGAAGCTGCTATCTTATTGCAAAATAACTGCATATCTGTACTTGTACTTGTGGATTTCAACACAATCACTGATGTTAATGACCTTTCTCTCATAGCGTCCCTTTTCTGGGATATACTGTATATATTATGTGTAAATCTATTTATTATTTTCTCTAATTCTTTTCTTTTTTATGTATCTGGAGAGAAAATATTGTTAATTGAGAAGTGGGAAAAGGAGTAGGCTCAATAAGCCAATGCTTTATCGTACTCCTTTTCGGACATGTTGGGTTTACATTGTTATTGTTGTTTTGCCTATTCTTATTGGATTTGTTTGTTTTTAGTTTACTTTGTTATGTTACTCGCACATGTTCGAAATAAACTAAACTAAACCCGTCCCGAAATTTGCAGCTTTAAAAGGTATAGACGCGCTGAGTGAGATCAAACGCACCACCAAGATGGACAAAGACTAAGAGCTTCAAAAGGAATTTAGATCCCACATAGAAAGTGCTATACGAATAAAGTATGACTGATTGAAACGCACCCTGCGATAAACTGGTGACCTGTCCAGGGTGTACCCCACCTCTCGTCCGATGACAGCCGGGATAGACTCCAGCAGACCCCCGCAACCCTTAACAGGAATACGCGGTTACAGAAGATGAATGAATGACTGAAACGTTCTCTTGAATCATGTTGATTATACACAAAATATTTGTGTTTGTGAATGTTTAGATGAGTCCTCTGTGTGTCCCTTACATTTACTTTGGTCTCTTAGTTTCTCTTTTAGTGTTTTAGTTCACCAAGCTAGGCAGATAGTCAGACTGAGTCAGACTCTATGAGTCACTCATCTGTCAATTAAATGTACTGAATTGGCTGAAAAGTCCAACATGTGCCAACGGTGCAGGACACCCCACAAAAGCCAGGGTCACAGACGCTCACAGAAGCTTTGGTGTCTTACAGTCTAAAGGATAAAGAAGAAACAGTTTACAAAATAAGTTTCAGCTGCCTCCTCATGTGTCCTGAGCCAGACCAGCTCCTACTTGCAACCAGCTGCACCAGAAGGTTCAAACCTATTTCCTCTTCCTCTTCCTCCAATTCTGTCACCTCTCCTCTCCGATCTCAGCCAATTGATTTATGCGATAAGGTGATGATCAACACAACCGTAGTCAACACAGCTGGACCCGAGTGAGTAAAAAAGAAAAAAGAAAAAAGAATAAAAAAAACAAGAAGGCCTTCTTTTGGATTGACGGGGCCATCCCAGCTGACAGCTGTCGGGGACTTACGGCTGCAGAGTGTGAAGAAAAACAGGCGCCGCTGGAGACTTTGACCAACGGAACATTTGATTCAGGGGTTTGTCCGTGCTCAATTGTTCATCGTTTCAGTTGGGGGACTTTAATCTCCTCTGCGGAAATAATTGGGAGGCAGTGAGGGAGTTAATTGTGTTTTCCATTGATGAATCATCAGGAAGTGTTGGTGAACCCCCCCCCCCGACCACACACAACACACACACACAATCGCACGCATTGTCACAGTCCATACACACACGCACACATCCGCGATTACACTCATATTCACACATACACACAGCACATGTATGTACACGGACACGCGCTCTAATGTAGAGTGCAACAAGATCACACTGAAACATAAACACAGACTAAACACTCCCTCTCTGTCTGTGTATCATTCTTCCCAACCTCTCTCGCCCTCACTGATTCCCCATTTTTCTCATTTCAAAAGATTAAGAGGCCAATTAGTAAAGCCCTCATGGCAGTTATTACCACGCTGGGAACTGGAGAGAGGAGAAATCCCCCGCTCTCCTCTTCCAAAAGGAGGATTTCTGCCTCATTGTCGCCGGGTTTGAGGGAGAAGGATGTGGGGTGTATTTGGAGGGCTGCTGCTGTGGTAATTTTGGCTCTGAAACAATGCTACGCTGTCTAAAGAGGGGTAACGGAGGGAAGTAGCGGAGGTGGTGTTTTGCCTTGTGTGTGTGCGTGTGTGTGTTTGTTCACATGTGTTGCTCACGGTGAGGTGACATCATGGCATCACTCTGAAGGTCACACTAGCTTCCAGATGAAGAAGGAAGCTTCGTATTAACTCCAGATCTTTGTAATGAGCGGCAGGAAAGACAGAGTGGAACACAGGGGCAGGCTGTTCCTGTGTGAGAATAAGACTCCACCGTGGTACCACCTGAATCACAACAGACCGGTTCAACTGGCTCAAGGGTTGGTAAACCTTATGATAATCTGTTCACTAGGAAAATAGCGATGCCATATAACCATGAAAAGACTCAGGTTCAATCATTTCTGGATGGTATACATTAATTCTTTCTGCTACTTCACCCCAGCGTCGGCTAAGCATCAGGTGATGTGAGAACTTTCCAAGAGAGACATGGAAACGTATCAAGCAAGAGAGCGAACTGTTCAAACAAGCGTCTGATGATGAATGAAGCCAGAACAAATGAGAACTTTTGTGCAGAGCAGCTGAAAATGTCGATCTGTCTTAGTCCGTCTTAGTCATCTTCTTCTATGTGCAGTGCAGTCAATAAAGTTGATGAAAAATACTTTGTTCAAGCTTTCAAAAGTTGGCGTTAGAAGACATTTATCAAGGCTGCTATGATCCATTTTTACTTAGGATCACATGAGTACACACAGCTAAAGAGGCTCCTCTAACAAGAAAATGAACTTTTCCATGTGTTCTACAGACGTCTGTTTAAAAATTCACAGTCCACTACTCGACTGTTTTGTTCGATTATGGCCAAAAGCTGCGGTAAACCCACAGTAAGAGACCAGTCCAGCATCAAAGTGCAGACGGACAAAATTAGCAGCTAGCTGCTGGACATGGTGGAGAAAAACATATCCCCCTAGCAGACGTAAACATGTCTACTACTAATTAAAGATAATGTTGCTATGCACTGAGGCAGGAGGCTGCGCAGCATTAAGAGCAGGACCACCAGACTGAGGGACAGCTTCTTCCCGGAGGCTGTGAGACTGTTGAACGCTGCGTAACCCCCCCCCCCCCAACAGCCACCCATAGACACATCTGCACACACTGCAGCTGTTTTTGCACAATGTCACTTTAACTAACTTGCACACTACCTCAATTGTACAGGACTGATGGATATTACTGTGTCATTCAGTGCAGTTAATCTCCAGTTAATACAGTGCTGACACTTTTTATACTGCCGATATTTATACACTTTTTGCTATTTTTGTATCATATTTAGTTAGCTAATTTTATTCTATACTCATACTTTTTACTTATGGTTTCAATCGGGACCAGAGAAACAAATTTCATTCCATCCCATGTACCAACATGTGTTGAAATGACCATTGAGTCCTTGAATGTCGAGCTATTTAGCACATTTTCACATCAGCTATTTAAAAACAAAAATCTTCAACAACCATCTGTTATCACTTACCTTGACTGGAGGTTGATCTGACCAAGGCTGGAGGTTTAAAGGTGGCTCTGTCGACAACCGCTCTGATTTTGCCGCTTGCATGCTGCAGTGGGAAGACTGTGAATGTAGACAGAGGTCAGTATTACCTTTAGACATATTATAGCTGTCTTTGCTGCATTAAATCGACCTGTCTTATATGAAACGATAACACGCCATGCAGACGTTTGCAATGTTTTCAATCTACGCATGAATCCAGATTTGCAAAGAAACGTGATGTTTTGTAGCGGGTGTGTTGTTTTACCCCAACTCATGTGTATGAATGTGGGTAGACTAAATAATAGGAACATCTCCATGGATGATCCGCAAACCGTGGCTACCAACACGAGCATAAAGTTGACAACGCCTCTATAAATAAGACCCAATAATTCAAATGTTGCGTAACAGGACTCCGACACAGACATGTCGCATTTACTTCCGTAAGGAAAAAAAAACATCAGACGCCCTGACAGGGGGATATCCAGTTTAAGTTTGTGTATAAACAGCCAACATGACATCTTGGATCAAAAGCTGCCACTAATGGGTTTTTAATAAAGCATAAAGCTCACTGGTATTTCAAGTAAAAAAAAAAAAAAAAAAAAAAAGAATTCCTAAACCATTGCCAAAGTTCATTTTTGGCACCAGCGTATAAAACACAAGCATACTTGTGTGTGTTTATGTGTTAATTATACGGTGTTGTTATTACCTGCTTGCCAACTTGCCAGCAGGTGATGGTGGGAAGACTGAGATTCTCACTTGTGTTGAGACATGAAGTGGCCTGGCTCTGCTCTCCTTTTCATCAGCCCGCATTATTATCCTCCATATCTCTGTGAAGGAGTCATTAAAAGTCCTGGATAAGACGGAGACAAGTGCTCGACAAGCCTGAGCTGGAGGCGCAGAAAGTGAAGGCAGGGCTTATAAAAGCTGATGAGGCTTTGCTTTGGTATTAAGAGGCACTAACCGCAACTGGTTTGTCTAATTAATCTGTCTGGCTCGGTTTGGCACCAGCGGCTGCTTGGAGAGTCAGATATTAAAGCATGAAGACACACATCAGAATAAATCACTTGTTGGACATAAACCCATTAAAGCAGACATCCATTTATCTTGTGCTCTCTCATACATGTAAACCAATGAACCCCAGATTGAAAGTGTCATTTACAGTGACAAAGAAATGGAGAACAACCACTCGACTCTGCAGTGGAGTAATTTAAATGAGTTTATTGCCTGAAACTTTACTGCTTTGATTCACACTCAGCAGTCTCGCCAGTGTTGTTTACAGCCACAGCAGGCTGCTGTTTTTAGCTAAAAACCTGCCCAGCACCAAACAAACAGACAGAACAAATCTGGTTTCCACTCCAGCTAGAGACTCACACTGTTGTGAGCATTTAAACATGTTGTGAGCGCTGGCATGTCGCCATCGTTCTGTAGTTACATCAGTAAAGTGCTCATCGGATAGTAGTCAGCTCTGTTGAGTTTCTTGTTTGCATTTCAAACAATGGCAACTGGAACAATGGCAATTTTGAGCAAATAAATGTTGAACAAATGTGACTTTTACTGAAATCACTGCAATTCAGAAAAAAAAATAAGGTGTCTGAGTAGATATCATTTAAGAGGCAGACAGACTGATATGTAGTTACCTTTCCGGGGAGGCTACAGTGTCGATTATGTCGTTGAGTAGGTAACTAAGGCGTTCTTGTAGTAAGCCGGCAAAGAACCATAATTATCAATCATCAAGATAAATAAAGAGCTAAATATTTTCCTGAAAAGTGGGAGGAGAACAAAACTGAGCCAATAGAAAAGCGAATGGATTTGTCCGGGTGCAACAAACACAACTCAACACAACTTACAGCATGTTGTATTTCTTCCATACACACTAAAGATAGTTAATGTGAAATTATCTAGTATTTTATTTGGACTCATGTATGTGATGTAACAAAAACAAAAAGCTTTCAAAGGTCACAGCGTAGAATTATACAATAATATAAGCGCATGTACTGTACATTTGAGGAAGGCTTCTGGGAAAAAATGATGAGACCTTATCAAACTTTAGTTTATCTCCAGAAGTTCTCGATTAGACAAGTTCACCTTGAAATACTGATTAAACCAATGGACTTGGTAAACCACACAGATGCAGCTGTGCATTGCTGCTGCTACATTGGGTTCATTTGCTGGTAGCCTTGTGCTCTTTGGGGCACTCAAATGAAAGGCAGCCAGGATTCATGCTATGACTCTTGGCTTAAATCTGCAGAAACCTTTCCCTCAGAAACCAACATCACAGGAAAAAGAAAGAAAGTTATAATAGATTTATCAAGTGGCCAGAACATAAGTCTAAATGAATTTGAATGTTGGCATGGCTACTAATCATTATTTACATTGTTCAGTTTCATCAGTTGTTTCTTGGTTTGAGGTTGGAAAATAATAGTGAAAATATGCCACATATCACAGGGTCATAGAATATAAATTAGCAACATTAGACATCTTGAAACGTATTCACTTTAGCACTTAACTGAAGCTGGGACCTGAATATTAGGCTACACGTAGGCTAATCAAGTAGCCATTCAGGCTCAACCATATTTACCAGATGCCTGTATTTAAAATCAAAACCAACAAAGTGAGATTAGCATTAATCCACAGATTACTTGATACACTTCTCAGTGACACATTATAGTTACTGGATGGCAGGTTTATTACCACAAACAATCTAAACACATTGTAGCACACATTTAACCATGTTTAGATGATCGTTTGATGGAGGTAAGTCATCCCTTATTGTCTGTCCTAGTTTTCGAGGGTGTTGAGCGTTCTACTGGACGTCAGTCGTGTCAGAACAGTAGCAGGCTTATAATGGCTCGCTGGTCATACACATTGGTTCAGCTATTCAGCTGCTAAGCTGCATTAAGAGCTGTGACTGCAGGGCCTTGTTGTTTCTGACATTCTCGACTGCAACTTCCTCTGCGCTGTACTTTCTACACTCGTGTCACTAAGAGAAGCAAATGAATTCCCTCATCTTTCTAGTGTCAAATAAAACAGTGAAAGTAGATTGAAATGGACAAGCAAATGCACAAACTACATAGACACACACGCATGCATGCAGACTCACATGCCTACACAGTGCATCCTTGCAAAGTCTAGCTTGCCGAGTCTTCCTGTTTCTTTACACGTGCTATGACTGGGCACTGAGCTGGGATTGGCTGTAATCAAGATAACACACAAACAGACACACTGCACCTGCTGTGAGTATCAAGCAGTTTCTCACATATTTGTTGAATTGTAGTGAGGAAAATGTGACCAAAGGCCTCCACAACACAATATGTCACAGACTGTGACGTGGGCGCCCTCTGGAGGACAGACAATAAACTACTAGATAGCAGAACCAGGAGGACGTTGCTCCAACTCCTCCAATATGAAACAAGATGACAAACTGTTACTTCCTGATACACGCATTTCACACGTACGTACATATATGGTACCATGATCTCTCCGTGTCTTGTTTCCTTCTTATGGCAGATATAAATATATATATATATATATATATATATATCCAGACAAACAGCGTCTGTATCAGTTACATGACTTTTTTTTAATCGATACGCACACCGTCACAGGGTTTTATGTGTATATATATAACCAGTTGGTTTGTTTTTTTCAAATATAGTTTAGCAACAGTATTCATATTTGTACTTAATCAGAGGGGTTTGTAGAGGAGGGGCAAAATCTTACCTTTATCACTTTATTCTGTTTTAATTGCTTCACTTGTTGAATTTCCTAATAGATAGATAGGTACTTCATAGATAGGTACTTTAACATAGTGTGGAAATGGTTGAATAAGAAACAATAGCAGTGAAAGACAAATCATATATCTTGTAGCTTTACTAATAAAACAATGACACATATAGTGGCACAAATTATGTCCTAGAATAGTAACCTCTGAATGAGGAAGGAAGTGAACATTTGAGGTAAGACCTGCCAACTGCAGTTCTATTCAGCAGTGCTCTTACTGTTGTCAGTGAATTGTTGTTGTTTGTAGTTGAGTGAAATTGACTGATTAGAAACAAAAGGATCACAACAGTCATGTTACTGACAGGTGCTGGATGCGTGCTAATGGCTATGATCCTGTACATTTCAGGTATGACTCCCTGGTTGTATCTACTTGCAAAATGATGAATAGTTGCAAACTAATATAAATGTTCCATGTTGTTGTGAGAATGTAAGAAAAAAAAATAATTTCAAAACTAAACTAAGATTAAAATGTTAAAAAGATATAAAATGTTGAGATGTTTGCTAATAAACACTTTTGTTAAAGGGGTGAATGGAGAAGAAAAAAGCATCTGTGTTTTAAGAGGTTCTTCAGTGGAGCTGTCCTGCTCAGCTCAACAGTTCGCTTCAACCAGGAAATGGTACACTGTACATCATGATGGCCAGCGTCGTGTTCAGAAAGAGCTCTTTGCAGATGAAACTCATGTGAGATTCAACGTGTCTAACAAAGGCTATCCCACTCTAACAATCAATGATGTGAGAGAGAATGATACAAACCTCTACTGCTGCAGCAGCAATGCTAACGACCCAGAACTCTGTAAAGACGGAGCAGTTCAGCTCATTGTTTCAGGTACAAATGTTGTCAATAACCATTGTTTAAAGTCTAGTAGAAATATTTAACATTTAAGATGAACCACCATGTTCTCAGACCTGCAGGTAAAGGTGATTCCTGACACAGAGGGACAGACAGTAACACTGATGTGTAGCACCAGCTGTCCTCTGACTGAAAAGCCTGCAGCCTACAAGTGGTACAAGAACAGGGTGCTTCTCTATCAGGACTGGTCTCCCTGGTACCAAGAGCTGGTCAGCAGTGAGGAAGCAGTCACATACTCCTGTACTGTCAAAGGCAACCGTCTCAGATCCCCTGAAGTCTCAGTGGGTGAGTCACAGCAGTTACAAACCTCTGTTATACACTTATTTTCATTGTTCACACTCTTACTATACGTCTTTGGTTTTGTTCAGATTCAGTCACTCCAACCTGCTTTAGTGTGACCTACGCTAAAGGGAGAATGTGTTCTAACCAGACGTCAGTAGATGAGTCCTGCTCCATCACATATGCCAGAGATTACAGTAATGTTTACACACCTCTAACCTTCAGTCCTCTATTCTAAACATTATCTTTCCATATAAATCACAAATTTCAGGTTATTGTATGTGTTGCAAAGTAGGAGGCAGATTCAAGGCAGTTTGTTCAAAAAGTTTGTTTGGGAGTTTGTTGTTTATTTTCAACAAGTGCTTCCAGCTTCACGTGTTGCAAGTATATACAACAAAAAAGGGATAACTGAACACTTAACCGAGTTGAACTAATTTAGTTGATTTGAACTAATTTAGTTCAACTAAATAAAACTCAACTTACAACAATGGAAATTTTAACTTAAATCAAGTGTGAATTGCTTCACCGGATCAGAACGATGTTTTCACTAGTGATGTTATGAGACGTGCCGAGGCTTCGAAGCGTGTGTCGAGTAATACAGACGGAGTTTCCGCAAAGCGCGTATCGAGGCACGCTTCATTTGGGGGAGGGGCCGAAAATAATGACGTCCGAAGCTGCGCTACCCGCCTGTACCACGTGACAACTTCAGGAAGTGGTTCGGATTTTGCCGCAGGTTTGACAGCAGTATAGTTTGGATAGCGTTTATATAGTTTGGAGGGTTTAGAGAGAGAGAGAGAAAGACAGGTAAGAGGTTGGAGACAGCTAGGAAGAGACATATTCAGTACCCTCTTCTTAGCTCCACAAGCACTTTCACTTTCCTCTGCCTATCTTAAGCCCATGCCATTTGCCTAAAGTGACAGAACAATATATGATACTACCATTTTGGGAAAATTTACAAACACAGAATACATTCAAAATATATTTTATCATACACATGTGATAATTTAAGTAGAGAAATTATTTGGTCATACATTTTTATTTATTTATGTAATTCATAATCATTCCATTACAGACACAAAAAATCAAGGCATCATACATTATGTGGTTAAGAGCTACAGCTGCCTGTGATTATACACCTGGCCAGTAGATGGTTCCGTGTGCACATGAAGCTTTTGAGAGGTGAACCCTTTCTTGAACCAACTGGCTCAAGTGGTTCGATGCCTCATGAGGCTTGTGTCACAGTATGACATGTCATTTCTTTAACATCACCTGAATGCAAACTGCATTTATCATTTTGTAACAGAAGTACAAGTTCAGGGGACATCACCAGTTGCAGTGTCCTGTACCACCAGCTGTCCAGTGTCTGAACGTCAAACTGCCTATAGGTGGTACCAGAACCGACGAATCAGTGATTCAAGAAAGAGTAAAGAGTTTTCAACATCCTCTACTGAGAGTTTATCCTGTGCTGTAAAAGATCAAGACCATCTGTTGTCTCCTGAAGTCTGTGAGTATGAACCAACTGATAAACTGAACCATCTGCTCTGACACGTACATATAATGTATAAATACATAGAAAGTAGACTTCACTTAATTCACAATCTAAAGCCAACCAGAACAACAAACAGTAAATGTCTCTTTAAACAGTTACACACTTACCTATAATTATTTTATGACTACTGATAGTGTTTTCTGTATTTCAGGTCCTGAAGTGAACAACTGCTGGACTGTGAATTACATCAGCAGGAGAATCTGTGCTGTTAAAGGATTTTCTGTGAACATTTCCAGTAAATACTCTCATCCCAACAATCCAGAGTCTAAATCATGGTATAAAGTAGAAACAAGTGGTGAACAGCTGATTAAGGCTGCTGGTCGTGTGGAGTATCATGACATGAAGAACCAACACATCCTGACAATTAAAAACCTGAAGAAGAATGACTCAGCAGAATACAAATTCACACTCCAGGAAGATGATGAAGAAAGGAAACAGGATGATGTTCCTGGAGTCACTTTGGTTGTCACAGGTAATTCAGTACAATAAATAACAGTGTCTCTGTCAGTATTAGTCTAACAAAGGTAACAGCAATGACTAACTGTTTGTTGTCTTAGTTTACATCCTACAGAAGTCATCAACATCTGAGTTATGAATTAGAATTTCTCTAATTTTGCATCTTTTCTTCTCGTTCAGGTCTATTTCCCCTTTTCAGTCTAAAATGAATCGATCTGAACAGTCATGAAACAGTTTAACAATCATTTTATCATTCAGTAACAATTAGTTACTCCAGGTGTCTTCTCAACAATCTTTCAGACCTCAAAGTGCAACTGCGAAATGAAGTGGTGACAGAGGGTCAGAGAGTCTCACTGACCTGCAGGACCAGCTGTCCTCTACCTGCTAACACAAACTACATTTGGTACTTCAACAGTCGACCTCTCAACCTGAAACACAACCAAAGCAAACACCTGCTTCTAGATCCAGTCAGCAGTCAGGATGCAGGAAACTACTACTGTTCTGTCAAAACTGGCACAAAAACCATCTCCTCCATTGAAAAGACTCTCACTGTCCAAAGAACCACAGGAACACTAGTAGCTGCTGTAGGAGTCACTGCTGGTCTTTTGGTTGTGATACTTCTTGGCGTCATCTACTGGTTTAGGTGAGCAAGTCTCTGCTCTGTTGCAGACGAGTGATATTTATTATCTAAATCAAGTATTAATTCACACTCATTCATTCATTCTCAGAAAGAAGAGGAGTTCAAGTCAGGTTCCTACAACTGAAGCTACAGACAATACAGAACAGGTAAAGATCAAAAGTTATTTTCTCAATCAATGATTTTTAATTAATTAATCTCTGAATAATTTTGTGAGTAATTTATTAATTCCTTAATTAAGTTCCCTCTAAATAATACCCATGACTCCTACAGTACCATTTGAAAGCCAGACATGTCCATAAATTGTATCCATTGAAAGTAATTTGTAGTGAGTTCATATTCTACCTTGAAATCTGTGAATAAATAAAACATTTCAAGCTTTAAATATTATCATATGATGCGATTTATTACCAAAGGTAGGTATTCAAAATAGCTCAAGCTTGGTGATTGTATCTTTTGTTTTTATCTGTTAAATGGTCGCTTAGTCAACACATATTGTGGTAAATGATGTATTTAAATACCATTGCACCACCCCCAAGAAGTTCATCATCTCATCTTAGTGTGTAGAATATTTATGTCTTATTATTTAAACTAATATTACTTCTTTCTCCATCAGTTAAACGATGCTTGCATGTATGAAAACATCTCAGCTGAATCAACTCAACACGACGAGCTTCCCTACACCGAGGTCCAGTTCACTAAGAACCAGACGGATGTCGTCTATGCCACCGTCCAACCACGTCAGCTCAAGGAAGAGGAGCAAGCCACTTATGCTGCTGTCAGCTTTAGACCCAACATGAACCCTGAGTGAGCAACAGTGGAAGCCCAGGAGAGAACTGAGCTTTAAAATTCAGGTCGAGACTTCAGTAAGTCTTTATTTTCTATCACCTATGTGAAACATTAAGTCGTATGTGAAGTAGTTAGCACAGCATCCAACAAGAGTGAATTATTAATTTGTTCTGTAAGACAGCTAAAACACAAGTATAGACATTTTACTGAAAAAACAAAAGTACATTTTTATTCACCCCTGCATTCTGTACCCAATCCTCTTAACAAACCCTGTTAAGTGTCCATGACATGACATGTAGGAAGCAAAGCCCAAACATTGTTTTGTTTTGTTTTGACCTTTCAAATCAATACTGTTATGAAAAACTAATTAAAGTACTTAAAATGTCACTTTAACTTTATATCTGCTCATTTTTGGCCAGGGATATTTTTTTTTTTTTCTACTGTTTTGGATTGAAATGCATTTTTCCAGACATTAAAAGAGCTTGAGTTTACAATATTCATGTCTATGTCTACTATTTGATTCAGTCGTCCACTAAAATCTGTTTAAATTCAATTATTTCTTATTTAAATAAATTATTGTTATGCGATTAAAATGTAATTCATTTTGTAAATGTAATGTATTTAATTTGTAATTTGCATGTTCTCCCTGTGTCTGTGTGGGTTCTCTCCGGGTACTCTGGCTCCCTCCCACCATCCAAAGACATGCCGGTTAGGTTCATTGATGATTCTGAATTGGCCTTAGGTGTGAATGTGAGTGTGAATGGTTGTCTGTCTCTCTGTGTTAGCCCTGAGATAGACTGGGCGTACCCCTGGGGGTGCTGCGCCTCTCACCCAATGAACAGGAACACGCAGTTGTAGAAGATGAATAAATGAGTCCCAGCTGTCATTGGGTGAGAGGCAGGGTACACCGTGGACAGGTCGCCAGTCTATCTCAGGGCTAACACAGAGAGACAGACAACAATTCACATTCACACCTACGGACAGTTTAGAATCACAGATGAACTTAACCAGCATGTGTTTGGATGGTGGAAGGAAGCTGGAGAGAACCCACACAGACACAGGGAGAACATGCGCATGGATTCAAACCCTGGGCGTTCTCACTGTGAGACATCAGTGCTAACCACCTCACCATTGTGCCGCCCCAAATCTATAATTAATTAGATTCATTCATTTAATCAAGTCCCATCCCTAATATATATATATATATCATATATGATGGCAAGCCGTTCAGGATATTAATCTTTGAATATATTGAATGAAACTTTGAATATATGGAATGAAACTTTGAATATATTGAATGAAACTTGACTGATGTCAGACTTCACGGCAGTGCCTGCTGCCATCTTGTTTGGTGTGTGGATGCTGCAGCAAAAAGGGACAATGAGTCAGGCCGCTCGCAATCTCGTTGCGGCAATATTAAACAATGAGGACATGATAAACACACTGGCGAATGCGTGTATGGGCCAAAATCCTCCCGATACCCCTGCCCAATACCCTGCCCGTTCTTCTAACGAAGACCTACGCTCCTTTTTAACCGTGGCAGACCTACAACAGGCCAGGCAGCTGTTTATCAGGCCAACCTCAGCATGCCCTCAACCTAACAGGAGAGCCCGAAACAGCCCCTGTGTACAATCTCCGCCGGTACACAACAGGGCGTCTCCTTCTTAAAAAAGCTGAGCTATTAACGGAACATTCTGCTGTGTGTAGAGGTCTGTATGTAGGTCTGTATGGTTAGCTTGATATAGTTTTCAGGTGATTTAATGAAGGCAAAAACACAGTGAGTGGCCGTGCGTAATGGCACTGCGCTCTGACACTTCTTCGGGACTGGAGAAGCTGCTATGGCTACAGGGATTTCATGAACTGAAAGAGAAGTTCTTCATATATTGTTTAGATGCAGAAAGAATCACCCACCTTCATAGACCAATGCAGGCTGAATATTTAGTTTAGTATTGAACGTATTTGATGATCTGCGACACTTTGTCAGCTTTGGGCACGTTACTCACGCAGCAGACTGCAAAAAGGAGCGGATTTCTTCGTTAGAAGAACGGGCAGGGTATTGGGCAGGGGTATCAGAAGTATTTTGGCCCGGACACGCATTCGCCAGTGTGTTTATCATGTCCTCATCGTTTAATATTGCTGCAACGAGATTGCGACTGACTCATTGTCACTCTTGTCACTTTTTGCTGTAGCATCCACACGCTAAACAAGATGGCTGCAGACACTGCCGTGAAGTCTGACATCAGTCAAGCTTCATACAATATATTCAAAGGTTCATTCCATATATTCAAGTTTCATTCAATATATTCAATGTAATTTCCTGAATGGCATGCCATAATATATGAGCTTGTTTTGCTTAATATTCATTATTATTTTTTCAAGTTGGTATTTTACTGTATTGTCACACTTTGTAGGAGAACTTCTGTCCCCCCTCAAAGACGTACCAGACTATTTGTCTCTGCTCTGGTTTAGTCAACAGCTTGATGCACCATATATGTACACCAGAAAACATTTAAATTGTTGTTTGTCTCGCTGCTCCTCCAAACTCCTCTGACATACAATGAGATGATAAACTGTTACTTCATGACACACACATTTCACACATACATACATATACGGTACTGTGATCTCTCTGTGTGATGTGTCATATTTCCTTCTTGACATCTGTAGCTGATATACATATAAATCCTTTGTAGTCACTTTCAGCAGTGGTCACCATAGACACACTGACTCATCTGCAGCAACACATGAACCAGACTGTGCTCCCTACACGTATATGAGTCTTTTTCTGACCTTCCAGTGCTATTGTCCTCGGTGAAGTCTCAGTGAAGGTTATCAGTATCCTGTCAGCCTTGTATAATACTAACTACTCCAGTATCCAGTATTTACTCAGAGGCTTTCTTTTGGGTTGTCAGGCAGTGATCAGGTTGGTCTGATTAGTATTATGAGCCTGTAGCTTTTTAGTTTTTTTTTTTTTTTTTTAATTTTAGCTTAGCAACAGTAATTGTATTTGTCGTTAATCAGGCGTTTTTATAGATGAAGAGCTAAATCTTCACTTTATCACTATATTTAGAGCACACACACACTTTCTGTTTTAAATCCTTCACTTGAATTTCCTACCTCATAAACATTTTGATAGATACTTTAACATGTTGTGTACATTTTGAAAAAGAAACAATAGCAGTGAAAGACAAATAATATATCTTCCTGATAAAATCATGACACATACAGAGACACACATTCTTCCCTAGAATAGTAACCTCTGAAGGAGGAAGGAAGTGAACTTTTGACGTAATACCTGCCAACTGTAGTTCTACCCAACAGCGGTCTTACTGTTGTCAGTGAATTGTTGTTGGTTGTAACCACTTAGTAAAGATGACAGCTTGGATACAGGAGTGCAATTGAATTTCTGATTAGAAACAGAAGGATCACAACAGTCATGTTACTGACAGGTGCTGGATGCGTGCTAATGGCTCTGATCCTGTACATTTCAGGTATGACTTCCTGTTTGTATCTACAAATGACGAATAGCTGCAAAAAAATATAAATGTTGCATGTCGGTGTGAGAGAGTGAGATTGTAATAAAATAAAATAAAAGTCAAATTAATTTCACAGCTAAACTTGCATTAACCACCGGATTATAGAAAATACATAGCAGATATGACTTCTAACAATCAGTAGTTAAAAAGATATAAAATGTTCAGATGTTTGCTCATAAACACTTTTGTTAAAGGGGTGAATGGAGAAGAAAAAAGCATCTGTGTTTTAAGAGGTTCTTCAGTGGATCTGCTCTGCTCAGCTCAACGGTTTGCTTCAATCAGGAAATGGTACACTGTACATCATGATGGCCAGCGTCGTGTTCAGAAAGAGCTCTTTGCAGATGACACTCATGTGAGATTCAACGTGTCTAACAAAGGTTATCCCACTCTAACAATCAATGATGTGAGAGAGAATGATGCAAACCTCTACTGCTGCAGCAGCAACGCTAACAAACCAGAACTCTGTAATGACAGAGCAGTTCAGCTCATTGTTTCAGGTACAAATGTTGTCAATAACCATTGTTTAAAGTCTAGTAGAAATATTTAACATTTAAGATGAACCACCATGTTCTCAGACCTGCAGGTAAAGGTGATTCCTGACACAGAGGGACAGACAGTAACACTGATGTGTAGCACCAGCTGTCCTCTGACTGAAAAGCCTGCAATCTACAAGTGGTACAAGAACAGAGAGCTTCTCTATGAGGACTGGTCTCCCTGGTACCAAGAGCTGGTCAGCAGTGAGGAAGCAGTCACATACTCCTGTGCTGTCAAAGGCAACCGTCTCAGATCCCCTGAAGTCTCAGTGGGTGAGTCACAGCAGTTGCAAATCTCTGTTACACACTTATTTTCATTGTTCAAACTCTTACTATACGTCTTTGGTTTTGTTCAGATTCAGTCACTCCAACCTGCTTTAGTGTGACCTACGCTAAAGGGAGAATGTGTTCTAACCAGACGTCAGGAGATGAGTCCTGCTCCATCACATATGCCAGAGATTACAGTAATGTTTACACACCTCTAACCTTCAGACTTCTTTTCTAAACATTCTCTTTCTGCATGAGTCACAAATTTAAGTTTATGTATGACATGTCATTTCTTTTACAAGGCTTAAATGAAAACTGCATTTATCATTTTATAACAGAAGTACAAGTTCAGAGGACATCACCAGTTACAGTGTCCTGTACCACCAGCTGTCCAGTGTCTGACCATCAAACTGCCTATAGGTGGTACCAGAACCAACGGCTCAGTGAGTCAAGAAAGAGTAAAGAGTTTTCAACATCCTCTACTGAAAGTTTATCCTGTGCTGTAAAAGATCAAGACCATCTGCTGTCTCCTGAAGTCTGTAAGTATGAACCAACTGATAAACTGAACCATCTGCTCTGACACATACATATAATGTATAAATACATGAAATGAAGGAACTCATGATAATATGTTGAGGACTCGTTGCTACTAGATGTCTTTCTAGTATTCAAACAGTCAAGTCAGTCTCCAGAGACAATGAAAATAGTAAAGAGTAGATCTAACACACACAATCTGAATAGATAATGTTCAGGTAACGAAGAGGAGAACAGGAAGTAGATTTCACTTAATTCCCAATAAGTCAACCAGGATCATCCTCTCATTATTCACCAGACAACAAACAGTAAATGTCTCTTTAAATAAACAGTTACACACTTACCTATAATTATTTTATGACTACTGATAGCATTTTCTATATTTCAGGTCCTCAAATGAACAACTGCTGGACTGTGAATTACATCAGCAGGAGAATCTGTGCTGTTAATGGATCTTCTGTGAACATTTCCAGTAAATACTCTCATCCCAACAAGCAGCAGCCAAAGTCTAAATCATGGTATAAAGTAGAAACAAGTGGTGAGAAGCTGATTAAGGCTGCTGGTCATGTGGAGTATCATGACATGAAGAACCAACACATCCTGACAATTAAAGACCTGAAGAAGAAAGACTCAGCAGAATACAAATTCACACTCCAGGAAAATGATGAAGAAAGGAAACAGGATGATGTTCCTGGAGTCACTTTGGTTGTCACAGGTAATTCAGTACAATAAATAACAGTGTCTCTGTCAGTATTAGTCTAACAAAGGTAACAGCAATGACTAACTGTTTGCTGTCTTAGTTTACATCCTACAGAAGTCATCAACATCTGAGTTATGAATTAGAATTACTCTAATTTTGCAACTTTTCTTTATGTTCGGGCAGTGTTGTTTTCGTCAACGAGGACGTAAATTATTTCGTTCCCTTTTTCAGGAAAACGAGGAGACAGTGAAGAGCTAAACACGGCTCTTTGATAACTAAAACATGACTAGACGTGTGTAAGCTGTCGTTGACGACACGAGACTGGACAAAAATGTTAGTGGGTGGTCTGTCAAAAGTTCAAAATGCATGACATTTCTGCCTATTGTCTGTCAAAATCTAAAAACTATCAGCCATGGTGCTGCATCCTATCCTTGTTTAGTCACTTCAGGCTAAAACTAGCTTGGTTGCGCTGCTAAATTGTTTTTGGGTTGTTTTGGAGTTATAAACATCAATTCCACTGTTACCATTTTATCTGTAATGCGTTATCCTTATAGTAGATCAGAAAGTATGTGCTGTTGGGTGGAATACTTGCTTGTCTAAAACCATTCCTTTACTATTGTAATTATTGGTGGAATTACTTTTTTTACTTTTAACTAAAATTAACTACAACTAGACTAAAACCATCACATAGAAATGACAAAAATGTGACTACAGCTAATAAGCATTTTCGTCCAAAAGAGTAAGACTAAATCTAAAAGAGCTGTGAAAAACAACACTGCGTGCGGGGCTATTTTCCCTTTTAGTCTAAAATGAATCGATCTGAACAGACATGAAACAGTTCAACAATTAGTTACTCCAGGTGTCTTTTCAACAATCTTTCAGACCTCAAAGTGCAACTGCGAAATGAAGTGGTGACAGAGGGTCAGAGAGTCTCACTGACCTGCAGGACCAGCTGTCCTCTACCTGCTAACACAAACTACATTTGGTACTTCAACAGTCGACCTCTCAACCTGAAACACCACCAAAGCAAACACCTGCTTCTAGATCCAGTCAGCAGTCAGGATGCAGGAAACTACTCCTGTGCTGTCAAAAGCATCTCCTCCAGTGAAAAGACTCTCACTGTCCAAAGAACCACAGGAACACTAGTAGCTGCTGTAGGAGTCACTGCTGCTCTTTTGGTTGTGACACTTCTTGGCGTCATCTACTGGTTTAGGTGAGCAAGACGAGTGACATTTATTATCTGAATCAAGTATTTACACTCATTCATTCATTTCTCTAAGCAGAGATAAGAGGACTTCAGGTCAAGTTCCTACAACTGAAGGTACAGACAATACAGAACAGGTAAAGATCAAGACTTACTTTTTCAATTTTTTTTTTAATAATCAATTAATCTCTTAAATTACCTCTAGATAATACCCATGATTCCTATAGTACCATTTAAAATCCAGACATGTCCATAAATTGTGTCCATTGCATTTAATAATTTGTAGTGAGTTCATATTCTACCTTGAAATCTGTGAATAAATAAAACATTTCAAGCTTTAAAATGTATCAAATGATACAATTAATTACTAAAGGTAGGTTTTATTCACAACAGTTCAAGCTTACAGTGATTGTATCTTTAATTTTTATCTGCTCTTAGGACCACACCGAGAGAAAAAAAAAATCACAAACTTTGAGAATAAAGTCGTAATATTATGAGAATAATGTTGTAATTCAGGAGAATAAGGTGTTGGGACCTCTGCAGGTGTATTGCCGGCGTCGAAGATGCCGTGCTTGCCGGAGGTCGACTCCCTCTGGATCCAGAATCTTAATTATCAGTCGGATTGTTTCTTGAGACACCACAAAACCCCTCTGAATGGCCCACTGATGCATGTCTGGTTCTTATAACGGCCTAATACTTATGATGATGTGATGCTGATGTACCGAAAGGTTAAGTATATCCCTGTCTGTGAAACCTCCTAAAGTACAACTCCACAAAATCCTCCACGACCCCCATTTTACCAACTGTCTTCCTCTAAAACAACAGGTTAGAATATTATGACTTTTTTCTCATAAAATTGTGGCTTTATTCTCGAAGTTTGTGATTTTTTTGTGATCAATGTTGCCCCAATACCCCGTCGTACTTAGTTAACACTTATTGTGTTAAATGATGTATTTAAATACCATTGCAGCCTCCACCCTCCCAGGAAGGTCATCATCTGATCTTCAGTGCAGAAAATTGAAGATAACTAATATTACTTCTTTCTTCATCAGTTAAATCATGCTCACATGTATGAAAACATCTCAGCTGAATCAAGTCAACACGACGAGCATCACTACACCGAGGTCCAATTCAGTAAGAACCAGACGGATGCCACCTACTCCACCGTCCAACCACATCCGCTCATGGAAGAGAAGCAAGCCACTTATGATGTCGTCAGCTTTAGACCCAACATGAACCCTGAGTGAACAACAGGCCTTTGTCAGTAAAGGAAAGAGTGTTTTTGAATGTTGCTTGTTGCTAAAAATAATGTCTTAGTATTGATATACTTTTTTTTTATATTATGTCACACAGCCAAAACTTAAAGAGGTCAAAAGATTTACAGTTAGAGTTCAACATGCTTTGGCTTGTATGCATATTTCAGTGTGATCATCATTTAAATAAAAGTAAAAAAAAAAATATAAAACACGGAAAGTATTTTACATACATATCCGCTGTGGGAAACAGGCAGACTTTGTGTTGGTATTGCAATACCGTCTCGTTTTGTTTTGTCTTCGGTTTTTTAAGTGCTACCAAAATTTCGTTGTAGAATAAAATCAATAAAAATCTTGAATCTTGAATAATTTGTTCACTAGCAGAAACTAAATCTCTGTATTTCCTAGATTCAGTCACTCCGGCCTGCTTTAGTGTGACCTACGCTAAAGGCAGAATGTGTTCTGATGAGCAGACATCACTGAATGAGTCCTGCTTCATCACATATCCCAGAGGTGAAGTTTCCACAAACCTCAAATATAAATGTGTTTATTGTAAGAGATCTGAAGGTTAGAGATCTAAGATAATGAATTTGAACTGTACGGTGACCTCAGTGTTCAGTGTTCATCTTTAAATGTAATTATCCTTCAGCATCTTTCAGCTTGTTAGCAGAGAGCCACACAAAATGGACTAGCAGCAGTAGCAGGACACTACAGTTCATCCAGGAATTACTCTGTCTTGTTTGTTAGCAAACCAAACATTGAGATATAATTAGTAATGGCACAGTAACTAATGAATGTGTGTACTTACAGAAGTATATGTTAAAAGACTACTGCATGGACCCATGTCCCACTGACCTGCAGCATCAGCTGTCCTCTGACTGACTACCAAACTGCCTATACGTGGTACAGAAGTGGATACCTCCACAGGCAGACGAGAAGTCAACATCTTACTGTTTATGGCCAGTCTCAAAAAAGATTTGCATGCACTGTGAAAGGCCTCAAGGAGCTGCTCTCGTTTCCATGTCTGTGAGTTTGAGCCCTTTTTATCTCCGGCGTTAGAGAAGAAATAAAAAAGTAAATAAAATATCTTATTAAAAATAAGATGAGAATGACAGATGTGTTTATTCAGCTTGGCTTTCTTTTATAGGCTCGTGGCACATTAAGTTAGGAAGATAATACACCTCAGGAGGCATCAAGCTATAACTCAGTCTTACAACGTTTGCCAAGGTTTAAATTAATAGTAAAAAAGAGAGAAGAAAGGAAACAGGTAGTGAAAAAGAGACCTAAGTGAGTAGTGGATTGGCCTCACATTAGTCAAACTGTGCCCTCAAGGATGTAGATTTTTCCATGCAAAGATGCCATCAAATGATCAAATGATACAATTTATTACTAAAGGTAGGTTTTATTCAGAATAGCTCAAGCTTACAGTGATTGTATCTTTCATTTTTATCTACAAAAGGACGCTTAGTCAACACATATTGTGTTAAATGATGTGTTTAAATACCATTGTACCCCCACCCTCCCAGAAGTTCATCATCCCATCTTCAGTGTAGAACATTGAGGTCTTATTATTTAAACTAATATTACGTCTTTCTTCATCAGTTAAACAATGCTTACATGTATGAAAACATCTCAGCTGAATCAGCTGGGTATTGGGCAGGGGTATCGGGAGGATTTTGGCCTGTACACGCATTTGCCAGTGTGTTTATCATGTCCTCATTGTTTAATATTGCCGCAACGAGATTGTGAGCGGCCTGACTCATTGTCACTCTGTCACTTTTTCCTGCAGCATCCACACGCTAAACAAGTTGGCCGCAGGCACTGCCGTGAAGTCTGACATCAGTCAAGTTTCATTCAATATATTCAAAGGTTCATTTCATATACTCAAGTTTCATTCAATATTCAGTATATTCAAGTTTATACACGCATAGACCCATAGCATACTATATAGAAGGAGGCCAAGAACTAGTATGTTATTATATATATAAGACTAATGAAGCTAAGCGAAAATTCAGTCAGGGAGATGGAAGACTATCTCCTCGCTCACGCCCCTAAGTCACAACCTCCGGTTTCTCCATAAGCTCCGCCCACTCATTTCCATCTTCATCCAATCACAATCTGACTCGCCCGCTTCTAACCAATCACCTGCAATCTGTCAGATTTAAAAGTGCTTCTCTCCCTGCTGTCATCCAGCTGTCATTTCAGCCCGAGAGTTGCAGCTACCCACCTCCACCCCGTCACCACCTCCTGGTCCTCAGATCATCTCATCCTCCAGCCAGTTGGCCCATCATCAGTCATCCTTCTCCTCACCACCACCACCAGGTCTAGGCTCCGGGGGATCCTTCCTCTCATCGGAAGTTCCTTAATCATGGGCTGCCACACCATGATTATACACATCCCACCGGTGTCTAAGCGCCAAAGTTTACCTACTGCTGTCAATAAATTACATCTATCAATTTTACATCCTTCTCCTTTATTTCTTCAAGTCTGTAAGTCTCTCCTGATTGAAATATATATAGTGTGCTAGATATGACAATCTGGACACACAGCTTGTTTCACTATATTTTCAGCATTGAGAACCTGTCTGACGTGGCCTGGTGTCTGCTACATGAGCTGCTTTGAGTTTTGTCATTGTCATTTGTCATTTTTCACAACTCTAGACACAAAACTCACCACCAATGATCAAAATGCACATTTTTCAAAACTCTAACCCTTTTCTCAATTGCTTGGATACAATACACATAAAAGTTAGATCATTTGTTCATTCAAAAAAAAAAAAAAAATCACCTGTTCAGTATGATACAACTTAACATCAAAATACTACTATTTCAAAAGGCAATTCACACAAATTACATTTCAAATGAGTGTCTATTGATTTCCTTACAATGATCTAACTACCTAGTTTTTTGCATCAATATACTGTATTACAAACTTTGTTCAATGATTCCACTGTGTCTGTAGTATTCTCTCTACGACTGCAGTACTTTTACAGAGATGCATTTACTGTACTGTACATGTAGTACCATAATGAAACCTGTATCACCTATTTTGTTCTACAATATTTAATGATTGTACGAACAATGACACAGTGAAACTATCGGTTGCTTGTGTGTGGGTGATCTATAGTTCTGTTTCAATGGTATTTCACAGTAAATTTGTTTTTTGAACCAATGATTGTGCAAGTGCAAGATTTATTTAAAGATGTGAACGCACAATGCAATGTTTTGAACATTAGACAGCCTGTGTTACAGGTGATAACCGCTTTGAGTTTTGTGTCTAGAGTTGTAAAAATGACATCAAGGTTCTGAAAATAGTAGCAAAGTGATTGTAAAAAACTGTAATATTTGTTAATATTTTGCCAAGTTGGTGTTTTATTGTGTTGTCACACAATAGACCTTATGCCCCCTCTCAAAGATGTACCAGACTGTTTTTGTCTCTGCTGGGGTTTAGTCAACAGCTTGATGCACCATATACATACATCAGAAAACATTTGAATAGTTCTTCTCGCTGCTCCTCCAAACTCCTCCGATGAAAAATGAGGTGACAAACTGTTACTTCCTGACACACTCATTTCACAAATAGATACATATATGGTACCACGATGTCTCTGTGTGATGTGTCATGTT
>SRSE01000691.1:0-100000 GCA_005024645.1 Planiliza haematocheilus | reverse complement strand
CCTAACCAGCCAGTGCCTCATTGTGGTGCGGACTGCTACCCTGAAGGCCAAGAAGGACTCCTACCCTATCCCCAAACCCTTATCCTAACCCCAACTCACTAACCCCTACCCTTTAAGTCTAGCCCTGACCCTAATCTCTAACCCTAACCCCAGAAAGAGAAAAAACAAACCAAGAAGGAGCAACAAAAGCTAAACGGTCCGGGTGGAAAGGAACAGGGGGTGCCATAAAACCAAATTAAAAAGAACAAAAGGAATTGGAAGGAAAGATGGAAGGGGGTGCCACAAAGAAGAACAAAAAGATAGTTAACCAAAAGTGCCAAGCCTGAAGAAGACAAAATAAAAGTCGAAACGTCGCGAGCATGCAAAGGGCACAACGGAAAAGACAGAGAAGCAGTAAAGAAGAAAAGAACAAAGACAGAAACAAAGAATAGAAAAACTTAAAGGCAAAACAGAAGGAAAAAAGCGAACAGGGTAGCAGTCGGCCACAAGCGATGGACCGTGCACCACCCCGGACCCTTCACAGGGACTGGGGCTCAGTTCCCCCTCCCTAACCAGCCAGTGCCTCATTGTGGTGCGGACTGCTACCCTGAAGGCCAAGAAGGACTCCTACCCTATCCCCAAACCCTTATCCTAACCCCAACTCACTAACCCCTACCCTTTAAGTCTAGCCCTGACCCTAATCTCTAACCCTAACCCCAGAAAGAGAAAAAACAAACCAAGAAGGAGCAACAAAAGCTAAACGGTCCGGGTGGAAAGGAACAGGGGGTGCTATAAAACCAAATTAAAAAGAACAAAAGGAATTGGAAGGAAAGATGGAAGGGGGTGCCACAAAGAAGAACAAAAAGATAGTTAACCAAAAGTGCCAAGCCTGAAGAAGACAAAATAAAAGTCGAAACGTCGCGAGCATGCAAAGGGCACAACGGAAAAGACAGAGAAGCAGTAAAGAAGAAAAGAACAAAGACAGAAACAAAGAATAGAAAAACTTAAAGGCAAAACAGAAGGAAAAAAGCGAACAGGGTAGCAGTCGGCCACAAGCGATGGACCGTGCACCACCCCGGACCCTTCACAGGGACTGGGGCTCAGTTCCCCCTCCCTAACCAGCCAGTGCCTCATTGTGGTGCGGACTGCTACCCTGAAGGCCAAGAAGGACTCCTACCCTATCCCCAAACCCTTATCCTAACCCCAACTCACTAACCCCTACCCTTTAAGTCTAGCCCTGACCCTAATCTCTAACCCTAACCCCAGAAAGAGAAAAAACAAACCAAGAAGGAGCAACAAAAGCTAAACGGTCCGGGTGGAAAGGAACAGGGGGTGCCATAAAACCAAATTAAAAAGAACAAAAGGAATTGGAAGGAAAGATGGAAGGGGGTGCCACAAAGAAGAACAAAAAGATAGTTAACCAAAAGTGCCAAGCCTGAAGAAGACAAAATAAAAGTCGAAACGTCGCGAGCATGCAAAGGGCACAACGGAAAAGACAGAGAAGCAGTAAAGAAGAAAAGAACAAAGACAGAAACAAAGAATAGAAAAACTTAAAGGCAAAACAGAAGGAAAAAAGCGAACAGGGTAGCAGTCGGCCACAAGCGATGGACCGTGCACCACCCCGGACCCTTCACAGGGACTGGGGCTCAGTTCCCCCTCCCTAACCAGCCAGTGCCTCATTGTGGTGCGGACTGCTACCCTGAAGGCCAAGAAGGACTCCTACCCTATCCCCAAACCCTTATCCTAACCCCAACTCACTAACCCCTACCCTTTAAGTCTAGCCCTGACCCTAATCTCTAACCCTAACCCCAGAAAGAGAAAAAACAAACCAAGAAGGAGCAACAAAAGCTAAACGGTCCGGGTGGAAAGGAACAGGGGGTGCCATAAAACCAAATTAAAAAGAACAAAAGGAATTGGAAGGAAAGATGGAAGGGGGTGCCACAAAGAAGAACAAAAAGATAGTTAACCAAAAGTGCCAAGCCTGAAGAAGACAAAATAAAAGTCGAAACGTCGCGAGCATGCAAAGGGCACAACGGAAAAGACAGAGAAGCAGTAAAGAAGAAAAGAACAAAGACAGAAACAAAGAATAGAAAAACTTAAAGGCAAAACAGAAGGAAAAAAGCGAACAGGGTAGCAGTCGGCCACAAGCGATGGACCGTGCACCACCCCGGACCCTTCACAGGGACTGGGGCTCAGTTCCCCCTCCCTAACCAGCCAGTGCCTCATTGTGGTGCGGACTGCTACCCTGAAGGCCAAGAAGGACTCCTACCCTATCCCCAAACCCTTATCCTAACCCCAACTCACTAACCCCTACCCTTTAAGTCTAGCCCTGACCCTAATCTCTAACCCTAACCCCAGAAAGAGAAAAAACAAACCAAGAAGGAGCAACAAAAGCTAAACGGTCCGGGTGGAAAGGAACAGGGGGTGCTATAAAACCAAATTAAAAAGAACAAAAGGAATTGGAAGGAAAGATGGAAGGGGGTGCCACAAAGAAGAACAAAAAGATAGTTAACCAAAAGTGCCAAGCCTGAAGAAGACAAAATAAAAGTCGAAACGTCGCGAGCATGCAAAGGGCACAACGGAAAAGACAGAGAAGCAGTAAAGAAGAAAAGAACAAAGACAGAAACAAAGAATAGAAAAACTTAAAGGCAAAACAGAAGGAAAAAAGCGAACAGGGTAGCAGTCGGCCACAAGCGATGGACCGTGCACCACCCCGGACCCTTCACAGGGACTGGGGCTCAGTTCCCCCTCCCTAACCAGCCAGTGCCTCATTGTGGTGCGGACTGCTACCCTGAAGGCCAAGAAGGACTCCTACCCTATCCCCAAACCCTTATCCTAACCCCAACTCACTAACCCCTACCCTTTAAGTCTAGCCCTGACCCTAATCTCTAACCCTAACCCCAGAAAGAGAAAAACAAACCAAGAAGGAGCAACAAAAGCTAAACGGTCCGGGTGGAAAGGAACAGGGGGTGCCATAAAACCAAATTAAAAAGAACAAAAGGAATTGGAAGGAAAGATGGAAGGGGGTGCCACAAAGAAGAACAAAAAGATAGTTAACCAAAAGTGCCAAGCCTGAAGAAGACAAAATAAAAGTCGAAACGTCGCGAGCATGCAAAGGGCACAACGGAAAAGACAGAGAAGCAGTAAAGAAGAAAAGAACAAAGACAGAAACAAAGAATAGAAAAACTTAAAGGCAAAACAGAAGGAAAAAAGCGAACAGGGTAGCAGTCGGCCACAAGCGATGGACCGTGCACCACCCCGGACCCTTCACAGGGACTGGGGCTCAGTTCCCCCTCCCTAACCAGCCAGTGCCTCATTGTGGTGCGGACTGCTACCCTGAAGGCCAAGAAGGACTCCTACCCTATCCCCAAACCCTTATCCTAACCCCAACTCACTAACCCCTACCCTTTAAGTCTAGCCCTGACCCTAATCTCTAACCCTAACCCCAGAAAGAGAAAAAACAAACCAAGAAGGAGCAACAAAAGCTAAACGGTCCGGGTGGAAAGGAACAGGGGGTGCTATAAAACCAAATTAAAAAGAACAAAAGGAATTGGAAGGAAAGATGGAAGGGGGTGCCACAAAGAAGAACAAAAAGATAGTTAACCAAAAGTGCCAAGCCTGAAGAAGACAAAATAAAAGTCGAAACGTCGCGAGCATGCAAAGGGCACAACGGAAAAGACAGAGAAGCAGTAAAGAAGAAAAGAACAAAGACAGAAACAAAGAATAGAAAAACTTAAAGGCAAAACAGAAGGAAAAAAGCGAACAGGGTAGCAGTCGGCCACAAGCGATGGACCGTGCACCACCCCGGACCCTTCACAGGGACTGGGGCTCAGTTCCCCCTCCCTAACCAGCCAGTGCCTCATTGTGGTGCGGACTGCTACCCTGAAGGCCAAGAAGGACTCCTACCCTATCCCCAAACCCTTATCCTAACCCCAACTCACTAACCCCTACCCTTTAAGTCTAGCCCTGACCCTAATCTCTAACCCTAACCCCAGAAAGAGAAAAACAAACCAAGAAGGAGCAACAAAAGCTAAACGGTCCGGGTGGAAAGGAACAGGGGGTGCCATAAAACCAAATTAAAAAGAACAAAAGGAATTGGAAGGAAAGATGGAAGGGGGTGCCACAAAGAAGAACAAAAAGATAGTTAACCAAAAGTGCCAAGCCTGAAGAAGACAAAATAAAAGTCGAAACGTCGCGAGCATGCAAAGGGCACAACGGAAAAGACAGAGAAGCAGTAAAGAAGAAAAGAACAAAGATAGAAACAAAGAATAGAAAAACTTAAAGGCAAAACAGAAGGAAAAAAGCGAACAGGGTAGCAGTCGGCCACAAGCGATGGACCGTGCACCACCCCGGACCCTTCACAGGGACTGGGGCTCAGTTCCCCCTCCCTAACCCCTAACCCTAACCCTAACCCTTTTTTCTCCCCCCTCTTTTTTAACAGGATTCTTAGGGAGGTGGGGATTGCTGCCTTTATGGGCATGCAGTTTTTATTAGTCCCCTAGGGGCGCCTGGGATGGTTGGGGACATTCACATCAGGTGAGCTGATGTGCTCATTACTGGGTGGCCAATAAGGTAGTTGTACCAATTGCCCACACCCCCCTAACTGAGGCCTTCTTTAGCCTCCCTCACTTACTTCGACTCATTCCTCTGATGAAGCCGACACAGGCGAAACGTCAGGATACTGCTCAGCTGGAAGGAGCACTTTGCTTACCTCTTTTCAAAGGAAAGACCTTGATTTTAACCTACAGCAAATTAGCTACTGGTACTTTTTAACTTACTTACCTGAATGTTGCTCTCTTTTTGAGCTTTTGTGGAGAGTTGTTTTGTCAAATATCCAGGAGATCCTGGGGGATCCAGCCTTATATGCCCCCAGGCTGCCGAATTGAAGATGGCCTCTTCTACAACCCGGATGGGAAGGAGATACCATACCTCATCTTGAGGCAGATCCTGGGAAAATTACCAACATTAAGGTGACTTCTACCCAACACATGACATCTTTTTTTCAAAAAAAAGACACTTTCAAGTCAGTGTGAAAACTTTTGCTTTCAACCTGTTCTTTGGTCTTTTCATACCTGGATTTGGAATATAGGGTATATTCCAGAGGTTTTATTGCTCTCTTTTTGAAAAAAAGTTCAGGTAAAGTGGATGTTATACTTGTTGAAGGTTATTTACCAGTACTACTTGTTTGGTAGTCTATGGTTTGTTTTAGCAGCCATTTTGCACCTACTGAGGAGGGCTGTTTTTCCATCTGCCCACCAGAGGGTAGCAGAGGACCACAAACCTATGGACACCTAAAAAGGATCAACTGAGGTTTTAATTGATTTGAGGGAGAGGGCTTCCTCCTTCCTTTTTCTTTCCCCCCCCCCCCCCCCCCCTTCCCTCCCCCTTTTTTTTCTCTCACTTGGTTTCCCACTACTTAAAATATAGGTATTTATCTGAAAGTGATGATGACCCCTATGAATGGTGATTAATGGCTGCGTTTCTCTTAAAACCTACTTACCTTTTGGAAGCAGCAACCAACCATAGGTGCGCCGGGATGGATGGGGACCCCGCCTCTTCCCTCACCGAAAGTAGACCATTGTCTGAAATGAAGGTAAAAAAACGAGACCTATCAGCTCCACCAGATGCTACTAAAATATACTTTAAACTTCTGCAGGCGATCCATCATTCTGAAATTGTGAGTAGATCTTTGAACACAAACTCTTTTCCAAAAGGAATGACTAATAAGATTAATAAAATGACAACCTTCATTAAGCCGTCTTCACCCAATTTAACAACTTTGGAAAAAGTTAAGTGCAACACTGAGGATTGGATTAGGCAGAATTTTATTATTCTCAGGGATCATTACGACACAGTCATTTCTTCAAATCTTTTAAATCTACCCCAATTCCAGTTGGAGGCCTTCAATAGAGCACTCAAATGGGCCCGAGCCAGATATGCTCGGAAGCTTACCAACTCCTCAATTGACACTCTACGCTCAATGATTATGATTCCACATGATGACCAAATTTCGCCAGCAGAGGCTGCCCCGGTCTTGGAGGAGGACTTTCCACCTTTACCTCCCCCAGCACAGGCAATGCCGAGGATGGGAGGCCCTGGGAGGGAAATGCGACCTTTGACCCCTTCTGGTTACAACAGGGACAGTTTAGTTAGTTCCACTTCTATTGGTAAGGCTTCTATGATTACGGTGGCAACTATTGAGATTCGACCTACCTCTCCTAAACCACAGAGGACTCTCAGAACCTTTGAGAAATGTGAAGAAAGACCATTTTCTCAATGTGAAAATGTCCCTAGTGAATCAGACCGAACTAAGATAAATAAAAGGTTACATTTAAAAGAGCTTAAAATGGTACCCAATCCCTTAGAAGTTCAGGAATCGAGCTTAATCAGAAGCCCCGAACCACAGGAGGAAGAGGAGGGATATATAATCCCTCATCCCCGTGGGTTGGAAGATTCACTGACTTATCAAGGGACTGCGGACGACAAAGAAACAACAAGTATTAGTAAGGCTGATGTTACACTATTAGAACAGGACCCTAATGTTACACCAAAGGTAATAAATAATGTAGTTTTACTTACCAGTTTTACACAGGAGCCTGGAAAACTCGATCAGACGACTGGGGAACAATCACTACCACCACCTGTGGAGAACAGAAGCCTACCGGTAAAATCTAAATATAACAACATAGTGGTTGAGATGTTGGATACAATTTCACCTGTCACCCCTTCACAGGGATCCTTAGGGCTTGATCCTCAAACCAGCATACAGGCGAGTCCTATGAGGAATACAGGTAATCTGATCGTTAATGACATGAACGAAACGAAAGTATCTGTCAATTCTGAGGA
Organism: Planiliza haematocheilus; assembly: GCA_005024645.1. Taxonomy (NCBI): domain Eukaryota; kingdom Metazoa; phylum Chordata; class Actinopteri; order Mugiliformes; family Mugilidae; genus Planiliza; species Planiliza haematocheilus. The sequence goes on along the minus strand of SRSE01000691.1, from coordinate 93,175 downwards.
TGATTTTCAAACGCCTGCTGCTCAATTGGATCCCAAGTTGAAAAGGGTAGAACCCAAGAGACATCCTAATACAAACAGAAAAACTATAGATTGGGAACTAGAAATTATCAAACCTGTTTTGATTTTAGGGGACTCTAACCTTTCCCGGATTCCTCCTTTTGAAAATGCAGAGATCCAGGTCGACAGTTTCCCAGGGGCCACGATCTATCACATCTCTCAAATGCTGAAGAAGACTCCACCAGTGTTGGAGGTAAGGGAGGTCATACTATCGGTGGGCTTAAACAATGGCCTTAAATGTCATCTCCCTAGCACAACGGATAAACAATTAACTCACCTGATGACGGCAGCCAAAAGAGCATTCCCCAATGCTATAATTAGAATTCCTGTGATTAATTATTCCAATAGATTGGATGAAGCTCAGCAACATTTATTGTCACTGTTGAACCAGACGATAGTACGAAGGTATAACTTTTTGAATGAAATTAACAAACTTCGTTTCCGTACAGAACCGAGAGACCCGGTACATTGGACTCGTGAGACGGCAAAATTAATTTTTGACCATTGGATGGACCAATTAAACTTATGAGGGGGGAGAAGGCGTTGTCCCACCCCCCCTCGTCAAACATAATGGTTCTCTGTTCGTCTTTTAGGTTAAATCCAGCAGAACAGGAGATATTAGAAAAGGGTCTGAACTTCATTCCAATGCCTCATTTTGTAAACAAAATTCAACTAAGAAAAGATTTGTATGATTATCATCGGAGATTGAAAATTTTGGATCATTTTAATTTTGAACAGAATTCAACTTTTTTGCCATTTAAAAACCCATCTACATGGGAACCAAAGTGTGATTTAATATCACCAGCACTTCAGACTTTAATTGATAAGGACATTTTGAGTTATTGCACCTTTAGAGTACCTAAAAACAATAATGCTAGGGATAATATTACTAGAACCCAACGACAGGCTTTAATTAAATTAAAGAAAATGGACAATATTATTATTAAACCAGCTGATAAAGGAGGACAAATTGTATTACAAGATAGAATTGATTATGTATATGAAGCTAATAGACAATTGGAAGATCCTAAATATTATATTCAACTTAATCAGTCCATGCAAATGGATACTCAAAAATTAATACGTGTGATAGTTAATAAATTATATGATCTTAAATTCATTAATTATAAACAATTAACTTATCTGTATGGCCCGGAAACTCCCCGACCACGTCTTTTTTATCTTTTGCCGAAGATCCATAAACCTCCAGAAACTTGGTCAGTTCCCTTTAAAACACCGGCAGGAAGACCAATCGTTAGCGATTGTGGTTCGGAGTCTTATAGAATAGCGGAATATATAGATTATTATATTAACCCCCTTTCGCAATTACATCCCAGCTATATTAAGGATACGTATGATTTTGTGTCTAAATTGAAAAGGATGACGGTGCCAACAGATACCTTTTTGTTTTCTGTTGATGTAGAGTCTCTTTACACTAATATCGATACAACCAGAGGACTAGCGGCACTGCAATTAGCCTTACAGAGATCCCCCAGACTGGATAGGCCAGATGAGATGTTGTTGAAACTTTTGGAGATAACATTAACACGAAATGATTTTGAATTTAACGGGAAATATTACTTACAAGTCTGTGGTTGCGCGATGGGCCGGAAATATTCCCCTGCGTATGCTGATATTTACATGGCTGAATGGGAAAGATCGGTTTTTGAAAAATGCAAACAGCTTCCGCTATTATATTTGAGATATTTGGATGATATTTTTGGCTTGTGGTCGGGTACGGAGGAATCCTTTCAATTGTTTTTCAGTACTTTAAATCACCATCATCCTAATATTAAATTAAAATATAACCTGCAAAAAGAAAAAATTGAATTTTTGGACACAGTGGTCTTTTTTACTCCGTTCCTGGGAAACGAGACGAAAGGATTAGCGACGAAGGTTTTCTTTAAGCCCACCGATAGACACGCTTTACTGCATAAAAGGAGTTACCATCCGCAACATACTTTTAAGGGTTTAATTAAATCTCAATTAATCAGGTTTCACAGAATTTGTACATACCCGGATGATGTAGATGAGGCAACTGGGATTCTGTGTAGGGCCTTGGCCAGCAGGGGGTACTCCAAGCGCTTCTTACGAGGAATTAAAATAGAGGTCAAACAAACTTTCATTGGAAATAGGGAGTTTGAAAGGGGAGAGGCGGGCTCCCCACTCATTCCTATGGTGACAACCTACTCGCATTGTGTGGGGAAATTTACGTCAGGGTTAAAATCAAATTTTCAACAAATTCAGAATAGCTGTGATTCATGGAAAAAATTCAGGATGATACCAGCTTACAGAAGAAATAAGAATTTGAAAGATTTACTGGTTCACACCAAGATGAACAATAGGAAGCCAAGTGAGTTTCCCTTTTTACTACCTTATGTATCGTTTTTGTTTAGTGGACCCTCGGGAAGAGGTCACCCAATCCCAAAGAGGATTTTATCTGATGAGAAGAATGTTGTTTATGCGATCCAGTGTCAACATTGCAACAAACTATATATTGGTGAGACGGGTAGAGCCTTGAAAATTAGGATTTATGAACATTTATATCAAATTAAACGGGTGAATTTATCTACAATTCTCTATGCTCACTTTGTGCAATACGGCATCCAAAATTTCAAATATATCGGCCTGGAATGCAAACCGCTTTGGTCCATATTTCAAAGGAAAAGATATGAAAGAATGTTGATTGAGAAATTGTCTACTATCTCACCAAATGGTCTTAATGAAAAATTATAGGCTAGAGCTAAATGTTAATTGAAAGAATGAAGGTTATTTATTGTTTGTGATGGGTGGATATAGGAAGAATAGGATAGGGGAGGAAAAGTCAGGTCTGTTTGGTTTTTTTGTGTTTGCTGTGTAATTAAATATTGTTGGAAATTGCATGGATTTGCAGTGATGAAGCATTTAATATAGGACATAGCACTTAAGTTCCATCTCGGAATCATATAGTTCTAAAGATTGGAACTGACAATTTTTGTTGCATGGATTGTATTATTTTAATGAATTATTGTTTAACCTGACATTTTCCTCCCCTACAATTGAAGGTCGAAGATCATCCTGGTATGGGTTGGGAAATTACTTTTTTCCTAATGGAAAGGACACACTAAATGAACTGGAAATTAAAAGTTATCCTTTGTTACTTTGGTTTATTTGTCTATTTATTTATGTACTTATTTATTTATGTATTGGCTTATTTATTTATTTATTTATTTATGGGTCTATGATTGGTCGATTTGGGACATTTCCCGCTAGATTATTTATTTCCGTTTTAGTAATTTGGTTATTTCCTTGCCCTGTTATTGATGGTCCTAACCCTAACCATTTCAATCTGTACGCCTAACCTTAACCATCCTCCATTAGGACGTCTAACCCTAACCCATTTTAAATCAATAGCCTAATCATTTGAATCTTATGCTCTACGCCTGTCTAAAATTATGATGTATTGCCTAACCCTAACCGACACTATAAAGCATATTACTTACCTTAGATCGAACTGGACGACCTGGCATTTGATCTTTTCCCCTTTTTTATGGAAACCAGGCGTGCTTGTGTCATTTTTCTGGTTAGACTTTTCCATTGGGCCATATATGTTGATACTGGATCCCCCTCTTTTTTGGCTGGCCCTTCCCGAGGGCCCCACAATCGAATATGTATATTTTATTTTATTTGTTCTTTTTGATTATGCGAGCGAAGGAGGGAGGAGCAGCCAATACTTCTGGTTTTAATTGATGGAAGCGATAACCTGTGCCCGTGCATTTGGCAATCTTTCTCTTGGAGAGGGAGATTGCCGATTAATTTTTTCCCCTGACCTAACCCTAACCCTCTACCCTGGGACCTTTGAATGGAGCCTCTACCACCTTCCAGTCCAAACTTATCCTCTTCGGTACACTTCGGTAGGGGGTACCGATTACCCCATTTACCTGTATACCCTAACCCTCCCAACTCCCTTCCCCATTCCTAATCCTATCCCCACTCCACACTTCGATCCCCCATCCTGTTTCCTTACCCTAACCCTAACCACCTTCCCCGTTTCTAGCCCTAACCCTAATCCATAGTCCTACCCCCTTTCCTATACCTTATCCCCAATCACAATCCCCTTCCCAATTCCTTATCCTAACCCCAGCCCCATCCCCCTCCCCCATCCCTAGTTTTTGTTTTATTACTATATACATGAAGTAGTATTAGCATTAAAGCTCTAAAAAAAGAAAAAATATATATATATATATAAATACTTTGAGGTAATTAAAATATATTAAAATAAATAATTTATATTTAAAAATTCATATAATTTAGATTTAAAAATGTATAGTTAATTTGGTTAAAAACAGTATAATTTAATTGATGTAATTCATTTTACTTCATTTCTAGTTGATTAAAAATAGGATTTCATGATTCATTTGGTTAAAAAACATTTTGGTTGAATTCATTTGTGGCGATCGCTTTTCGTTTAAAAAAGTTATATGGGCGGAGCCAGAGTTGATGTGAGGGGTGAGCCTGCAGGCCAGGCTCATTCTTTCTTTGCCCTTCGTGGAAGACAGTCGCTCTTATTGCAGCAGACAGATTTTTGTTTTCAGTGTGTGCCCAGGCCTGAGGAAGACCTAGAACAGGTCGAAACGTCGCCACAGCGGCACACGTTTTTAGTTTGTTTAACCTTTTTATAGGTTTTTAATTTTTGAAAACCTTTTTATTTTTTTCATTGTTTATTTTTTTACTTTTTTGTTTATTTTTACAAAAAATAACAAAAAAAACTTTAAAAAAAATATAGAAAAAAACTTAACCACCCCTCCATCATGGCTGATGGAGGGTGGCAGCAGGTCCGCTACGGGAGGAGGGGTCGCTCCCGTATGCGGACCCAAACCAATCGACCCCAGTCTTACGACCAGGATTGGTCTTCTTGGGACCGGGGAGGGAGGGGGACCGGCTGGAAGGACCGAGCATTCCCCGGTCCTCCTTGGAGGGGACGGGGGCCTTTCCCTCGACCTAAGCTATATGTATTAGGAGACTGTAAGGTAATGTTCTCCTTTCCTCAACCACTGAGATCCTGGACACAAACTGTTATCATGATTGGACAACAGCTTATTCTGAGGAATTGGAAGAAACATGGAGAACCTCCTTTCCAGGACTGGGTGACTGAATTAGGCAAAGTAGCTGCATATGAAAGGATGTCATATAGGATGCAGGACAAAACGGAGAAATACTTTCTGAAGTGGGGTATGTACCTTGACAGTATACTTATTTCAAGGTAGGAAATAATGGACTGCTGAAGATGTGTCAGTTCTAGGATAGAGATGCGATGATCTTGGGGTTGTTAGTCATTGGATACTGCTCGGGACTATTATTGTTACTAAATAATCTGTATGGCATGATTAGGGGTTAGGGGTTAGAGGGATGACGAGACACAGGTGAAGCAAATCAACAGACGAGACCAATGAACTAATCAAAGGAAACACGAAACAAGGAGACACACAGGAAATCGAAAACTTAACAAAGTAAAACAGGAAACAGGACACGAAACATGAAACTCAAAACACAAAAAACACAGAACCATGACAATCAGCATTAAATAGATTTCCTAATACAAGGATGCCTTTTTCTACCCAGTCCTTCCAGATAAATGTTTTTTTATTAATCTTTAACTTGGGATTTAGCCAAATACTAGCAGTTTTGTTTAAATGAGGGTCGAGATCTATTCGCCCTGAGACCTTTCTCCATGTACCTTGCAAGTGAGAAATGATTGGGTGATCCCTTTTATTTTTAGATAACTTAGTAGACAAACAATGAAGGAGAGGGAGGGGGGCTGCCGCAGACTGCTCTATGCTGTACCATGGGGGGGCTCTCTCTGGAGGTAGAGCCCAATGTACCAAGTGTCTAAGATTAAAAGAATAATAGTAATATACTAAATTTGGAAGTCCTAAACCACCATTGTTGACTGGCCTTTGTAATTTTTTCATACTCAAACGAGCTCGTTTCCCATTCCACCCGTATGTGTAGATTATCAAATCACAGCTCTTGAGATTTTACAGGGTCTGTAATAGAAAGATTTTAAACAGCCACTAAAGTGCTGTTCTCTACATTGTCCACAAGAGGGTACCATCACTCTTGGTTAAGAAAATCTCTCGGGACTCAGGGGCCTTATGTATAAAGACTGTGCTTCTGGATCTGAGCGTGCACCACATTTTAGGTGGAAATCTACACATTTTCTTTGTAAATCTCAATCAACATGGAATTGAGTGCACATGCTGTACCCGACCCCTCCTTGTCCATGTCCCCTATCAAACATTCAAACTATATTTAAATTGATACTGCACCTGAGATTTCCCTCTCTGCATGACCAGAAGAAAATGAAAACATAAGAATGAGTAAGACAAGAAAAAAGAACTTGACGGAAAGTGAAAAAAATATCAGCTGCAGTTATTTGAAAATTGAACCTGCTGACCACATTCTAAAATGACTCAGCAGATCATTGACCAATTAATAACAATTACATCTACCTAGTAACATATGTATACAAGCATGTATAAATAAAAGAAAGTTGCTTCATGTGACTGCAGATGTTTGTTCGCCACCCGTAACAGAAGTGACAAACTGCTCATGTCTGGTCTCATAAGAAACAGGGTAGTTTTTTTTCTTTCAGGAAATGAGGAGGTTGCAGCAGTTATACCCAGAGACACGGCTGGTTTGAAGAAACCACGTGATGAATCATACTTCCTCTAACAGTCAGGCTGTCAGTCTCTGCGTCTTTTCTTTTGTGATCAGAGACATACAGAGATGGCGGGGACAAGGTAAGATCATATTCACAAATTTGTTGGCTTATAATATTTTCAGACATTTTAATGACTGTTTTGGCTTGCTATCTGTCTACATCTTTCTCCACATTAATAATGGCCTTAAGCCTTCACTCATGACTTATCATACAATGCAAACATGTTGAACATCGACACAATTTAACTAATTTTATATAAATACTGATGTTGGAAGACAATCCTACAGTGAAATCTTCTAGATTCAGAAAACATCTCATTCTCACATTATATAATTAGATCAGAATGATATTTCATGCATGACTGAAGTCCTAGCTTCCGTTGTTTGAAGGGTTGTGCTTTGTTTCCGGTTTATGAACCTTCACTTCTGATCATGATATATCAAGGCCTGTAATATATTTTTATAATGTGGTTTTCATCATTGCCGGTAAAAAGTATTTGATCCCACACAACTGCAGCTACTTCAACATGACACCACAAGGAGCCACAAATATATTACAACATAAAATAGTTGATCAACAACTTAAACTTTATATTTACAACTATCAACAATATTTCTAATGAATCATATTTGAACAAGAAAAAATAGCAGCTACATTACACAGCACCACCTGCCCTGGCTGTGTCAATTTTTGATCAGAATCATTCCTTTAATTACATTTTCATTCAGGAAGAGTCACCATGGCAACGTGTTTTAGTTTTTGTTGTGTCAGTATATTATTTACTTTTGTTGGGATGTAGAGAAGATGTAAGAACATTTATACATCTAACCAAAAAGTGGACAGTTACTGCAGGACAGGTTTAGGCAATGGATAGAAATCTCCCTTAAAGAGGAGTGAGGTTTTTGTAGAAAAAGAAGAAATTCTTTCATATTTGTTTGTTTTGTTTTTATTTACTTTTTACAATTACAACTGTACAACTCAACAACAGTACAACTCAACGAGGAACAAAACATATTGCAGTAATTTTTGAATGATCCCACTTAAAATCCATATACTGTTTATTATAACATACTTTGCACAGGTGGTTAATGGTTATAATGAGTTTTTTGGGGGGGGCTTGTATGAGTAGGGGGCCTTAGATTAAAAGATTCATAATCCAGAGTCCCCTCTAAAATATGCTCCTCAGAACCAAAAGTAAAACATTTCACATCTTTAAACATCACAATACACCATTACTGGGTTGATTTGAAGATGTGGTGTGTTTGCATATTAGTAATGATGTTGAGATTTTGATCTAGAAACTGTACAGAGACATGGTGACTAATTTACATGTTATATATACTGAAATGTAGATGCACTAACTGCCCATCAGCAGTTATTTACACTTTTCAGTGACATTAATAGTGTGGTTAAATAAAGCATTGTGATCTACACATGCTGAAACTAAAGACAACCATGTGAAGATCCACTGAAAAAAAAGACAGTATCATCATTAAGCTCACTACTTTAAATACACCCGAAAATGCTCTGGTCAGGGTTTTTTTTGTTTGTTTGTTTTTAGTTCTTGTTTTAGATGAGCTTTTTGTTCTCTCTGCGTCACATTTTTTTAAGTACAACTAAAGTGACGCAATAAGTGCAAACAGGAACCCAAACAGGAAAAAGTTAAACGGTCTTCAAACATCTATGGATGCCACTTTGTAACTGAGTATTTACACACACACAATTTGATACTAAAATATAGGTATAATTAAAGAGGGATCTGCTTTACTTTGGTATTTCAATTTCAATGTTGTATTCATCTTGTCTGAGCACATACTGTAAAAGTCACTTTTTAAAATTCTAGTCTTTTGTATTATACACTAGTCTTTTGTATTATAATCTAAACATTATAAATTATTTATTTTATATATGAAGTATGAACATTTTAAGAATTAGAAGCATTTTTATTTTTTTCCTATTTTCAGGAATTATATATATATATATATATATATATCACAGAAGTTGTCTGTAAAGGGTGAATGATTATTATAATTATTATTATTATTATGATTATTATTATTAATTTATACAATTATTAGTGCCTCTAAAAATCTAGTTCATTAAATAAAACGTATTTCTAAATGATCACATTCACAGAACACATCAGTATTAATAGATTTTTAGACAAACACTAGCCAGAAGCACGCAAAATCATGCAGCTATAAATGGAAAAACTGGACCAGTCACCAGATTTCAGTAAACCCAGGTGGCTAAAGTGTTTGTGAGAACACCGAGTGATAAATGAACAACAAAGCCAACAATGACTTCTTTGTTTGTTCATTCACAGAATCACAAACTCCCAGAGTGCCATGAAGCAAACATCACTGATTCAGGCTCCACAGCGAACCACAGCTACACAGGGAGCCGTGCAGATGCGCATTAAAAACTCTCAGAGTCCTGGAGACCGTCTGAGTCAGTCCAAGTCTATGGTGCTGCAGGAATCTGACCTTCCTCAGAAACCTGTAAGTTGACCACAGAGAGCCACTCTATCACGGTGCAGTCATGACTTTAACTGATATTTTCTTTTGTAGATTTCTCGTCATCGCAGGAATCAGTCTCAACACAATGTTATTGGTGCAGGAGCGGCCACATTGGAACCGTCTGTGAGAACTAAATTTATGTTGTATAATAACAATTATCTCATCTTAAAACAGCTACACTGTACTAGATAGATTTTAAACTCCTACCTCCATCACATTAGTGGCATTGTCTGTCTCACCGTGGCTTATTTTCATCTGTTGTAAAACTGTTCTTATTGTGGAACAAGCAATATTCAGTTATTTGAAACTTGTCAAAATCGAGTGTGATTCAAGATTTCTTTACTGTCAGTTTCTCAATACATTCATGACATACAGAAAAAAAAATCTCTCTCTCCCACTCACATAATAAAAAAACTCTAAATGGACAAAGCCTGTTGGACAAAGCTGTTCAACGGTCTGGTGCAGCGAGCCTGGAGGCTCCGGTACCTTATCCCTAATGGCAGGAGACTGAAAAGGGGATGTAAGTGATAGGAAGGGTCACTGCGAGTGAGGCGGGTGAGGATAATGTCTGTGAGGGAGGGCAGAGGGACACCCATGATGTTGCTGACTGTTCACTGTGCATTGCAGTCTTTTGGAGGAGGCAGTGCAACCTCCGTACCACACAGTGATGCAGCCAGTGAGAGCACTCAATGGTGCCGCGGTAGAAAGAATACATGATGGAGAGCATGAGTTTCCGGAAAGTTACCGGGAATTTGGCCAGTGATGTTGTGTTGTTAGTCCAGGAAAGGTCTTCTGAGAAGATGGTGCTGCTCACCCTCTCCACATCAACTTCGATGGTCAGCAGGGGATACTGGGGGTGAAGTCTCCTGAAGTCGACAACAATCTCTTTTGTTTTCTCCACACTGAGAAAGAGATTGTTGTCTTCACACCACTGCACCAGTAGACTCACCTCTCTTCTGTAGTTGGCTTTATCGTTGCTGGTGATGAGGCCCACCACAGGTATGTCATCTGCAAACTTGATGATGTGGTCGCACGGTTTGTGGCCTCCCTGGGAGGAAGTCCAGCACCCAGTTGCAGAGGGAGGTTGTGAATTCGAGGTAGCTCAATTTTAGTATCAGTTGCATTTTGGTATAAGTTGCAAGCATACAATTAACATTTTGGGTCGAAGATTAAAAATAATAAAAGAATTAAAGGAATATTACCACAACAAGGTTTTTATAAATGTGTGCCCATTTCTAAAAGATAAAGGACATTTGACAAAAAGTATTCAGACCTCAATTCTCATAATACTCTATAGAAGCCTCTTTGAAATTTTATGAGTTGGGAGTGATATTGGACAGGTTTCAAATACATGGATTTGGACAGTTCATCTAATGTTTCCGGAAGAACTTCCGAGTCTGCAACAGACTGGAGTATCTGTGAACTACTCTGAAGTTCTCAAAGTGGTCTTTACAGACACATCTACACATTCACTCACACAAGCACACACACATTCACACACAAGTGCCACGCACTGGGAGCAACTGGGGGTTCTATCCGGGGATCTAATCGATAACCCTCTGTTTTGTTTACAACCCTCCCTCCCTCCCTACCTACTGAACCACAGCTGCCCCAGAGAAACACGGCTGGCTTCTTGTTGAAATATTTTTTTTTAGTACCTTTTTTTAGCTGAATGGTCAACTAGCATCCCACTTGTATGCTTTAGTCAGATATGTGTATGTTTATCTTGCTGTTCTCTTCCTCTGTCTGTACCCGGCTGGCCTTAGGCAGATGGTTCCTCCATATGAGTTGGTTCTGCTCAAGGTTTCTTCCTGTTAAAGGGAGTTTTTCCTGTCACCATCACCTTCAGGCTGCTCTGGGGGTTTCAGGCCGGGTCTTGTAAAGCGTCTTGAGACGATTTGTATTGTTATTGACGCTATATGAATGAAACTGAATTGAATTGAATTGAACTCTGGTAGTCCTAGAGTCCTGGTAGTTACAAACATATCTCACAGTTTCTGCAGCCACTGCGCTTCTGGTAAAAATCATTTCTCTGCCAGCATTTTTAACCCCGACCTTGATCTATGCATCACCTCGGGTTTATTACAGAGATCTGTAATGTTCTTGGATTTCATGGCTCAGATTATGGTATTTGTATGCAGCTGGAATCTTACGTGTGTGCTTTTCTAAACACATCACAACAGTTTGAAACTCTGAACAGAATTAGGCCTCGTCCACATGTACGAAAACAATCTTTTTCCTATCCGTTTTCGCTGGCACGGTTTCAAAAATAACCGCGTCCAGACGGATCCGTCTTTTCCGACTCAAAACGCTACTTCATATCCCAGGTCTATAGGCGGCGCTGTTTCAGTTTCAGAAATTCACCAAAAATGGAGAGGAAGAGGTGGCGTATGCGCATGAAGCTTGAGCGCTGTTTACAAATCGGCTTTAGAAGAAACCAAACTCAAGGAAAAAATTGATTTTGCCCTAGTAACCATAATAGGCTCAATATATTTTCCAGTAGCAAGCATGTAGTCCGCCATTGTTGTTGATGTTGTTATGAGACATTTCGCGGGATATAAGAGGTGGAAGGCTGCTCCAGGGGTGTGGCAATGGTGGCGATGACATCATCGTTTTCCAAAATCTCCGGTTTCCCCTGTCCAGACGGATCCACAAGAAGTGAGTTTTACGAATGTATCCACCCTGGGACCCGGTTTCAAAAAAGTGCGTTTTAGGGCTATGTGTTTACAGGATTCGTCTGGACGATAGAACAAAACGAATAAAAACATCTGCGTTTACGCAAAAATGCGGTTTCGTGTGTACGAGGCCTTAGAGTGCATCTGCAAAAATGCCTAAAACCAACTTTCATCGTTATGGTTTATTGAGCCTGAAGCCTTCAAGAAATTATGCAATACAATAAAGAAATCTTGAATCTTCAAATTTTACTCTTATAAAAATTAAATCTCCAACACAGCCAAAGGCTCCGACTACTTCCTGAAGCTCCTGAATCTTCCACTAATATGCGTTTCCAGGTGGAATTGAAAAGTGAACACCTGAATGTGGCTAAAATCTCAGAGTGTGGTAAAAAGCAGAGGAAGAACTGGGCTTTGATGTGGACAGTGCTGACTTCAGACCAGCTGCTGTTCTATAAAGACAAACAAGAGATTGCTCTGGTAAGAAAACACTTCCCCAAACCATACTTTCTACCATATGTCTAATGAATTTAACGTGAATCTCTAGCTGAGCTCTTTAGTTCTGCAGTTCATTTATGCCTTAACATTTTCTGGGATGAACCTTTGACATGTGTCCGCTGTCATTATTTTTAGAAACCAGGAAGTAAGACAGATGCAGTTCAGCTGTGTGGAGCAGTTATCGAGTGGACAACAGAAAAATCCAGCAAGAAAAATGTCTTTCAGGTAACAAACATAAACTATGGTTCTTATTGAATAATGACATGATGCCTTGGAAAAAATAAATAAGATTCATATTTACAGGTTTACCAACTCATTCTAACCCTCAACCAGATTTAACTGATCCTATTCATCTGTTCCAGATTACAACAAACAAAGGAAGTGAATACCTTGTCCAGGCTGACAGTTTGCCCACTGCCAGCAAATGGTACGACTCCATCAGAAAGACTGTCGACTCTTCAGTAAGAACTCAAACTATGACTTATTTTTATTCTTGATTTAACAATTAGAAGGCATCCATATTGTCCAGTCAATAGTCCTAAAACCAAAGATATTCAGTGCAGGAAAACATTTTTAAAAAACAAATTCAAATTGGACTCACTGACGAATAAAAACTTTTCAGAAAAAGAGATTCCAACACAAATTATCTGTGACATAAAAGTCTTCTTTGTTGAAATCATTTCTGTCCAGACTAAAGAAGACAGAGGTTTCTCCCTGCGGAGGTCAAACAGCACAGAGTTCCTTCCCAGACACAGCTCCCTACCTGGACATGGTTCAGCATCTCCCAACACCAAGCAACGCAACCCTGTCCACAGACGGTCCATCAGTAAGTACTCAGACAAACCATTGCAAACTCTGTGTCTGTGTATATATATATGTGTGTGTGTGTGTGTTAAGGGATGGGGCTAACCCAGGGCATGATGATCCTAATCCTGAAGGACACCCAGAAGGGGCCTAGCCCATCCAACTACCGGCCAATAACCTGTCCACAACATGGAAGGCCCTGTCAGACAGCAACACCAGAGGAGCCAAGCACCAGGTACTGGTCGATAGAGCAGTCGTCCGAGACTGTAAGAGCAGACAGACCAACCTGTGCACCACCTGGATTGACTACAAGAAAGCTTACGACTCAATGCCACACACTAGATACTGGAATGTCTAGAACTGTATAAGATCAACAGGAACTTAAGGGCCTTCATCCAGAACTCGATGGGAATGTGGAAGACAACCCTAGAGGCCAACTCAAAGCCAATTACCCAAGTCAACATCAAATGTGGCATCACCACTGCTGTTCTGCATAGGCCTGAACCCCCTCAGTCAGATCATCACAAAGAGTGGTTACGCTTACCAATTCCAAAGTGGAGCAACAATTAGCCACCTGCTCTACATGGATGACATCAAGCTGTACACCAGGAATGAGCGAGAAATCGACTCACTGATCCACACCACCAGGATCTACAGCATGGGTCATCAAACTCCGGCCCGCCACCCCCCTTTGACCGCCCCCCCAGCCCCTCTGCCCCCCACCACTCGAACTATGAGGCAATCCCCAAAAGTCGTCATGGCCTATTTTTTTAAATAGATTTTTGGAAAATAATAGCATGTCTGCATCTGGTATTTTGTTGATTTGTTCAGTTAAAAATTGATATTTAGTTATAAAATTAACTGTATTTGCTGAATTTTCATCACATGCTCGCGATCATAGCCGCGGAAACCTACCCACACAGCAAAAGGACTGCGCGGCGGATCTGCCGCGGATGTATGGCGGCTTCCGGAATGGACCCGCGAAACGGACCCGTATCGGGGTCCAGATGCACTCAGGAACGGATCCGCTACGAAGGCGGATCGCGGATCCCCCGTGGCTCCGCGCTGCATCCCCTCCGCATCCGCGATTAAAGCCTCACCTCCGCGGCGGGTCCGTTTGGGACCCGCAAATATATAAACCAGCACGGCTTGACTCCTACACCACGGCAATATTGTTACATGCAGCGGTGACACATAGTCAACTGCGTTATTTATTCACGAAGCCACCCAGTGAAGCATGTGTAGCCTACGTGTAGTATACACTGATGATATGAATCGCATTATTAGAAATAAAGAGAAAATCATGAAATGCAAGACATGAGATCAGTTCTTAATCGAAAAACCCAAAGGAACTTTTAATTTGAAGATAATTCAGAGCTGATTGGTCGTAGGTTTGTAATTACAATGAACCCGGAGCCTCGGCCACATTAATTAAGCGTGCAAAAACCTTCACTTGCACAAAACAATATTACACATACATAGTGGAACCAGAACAAACAATGTGTCACAGTCTGTGTTACTGTTCATGGTGCTGATCACTTTGGCAACAGTAAACAATTTGTCACAGCTGTCCTTGTAACTGTGGCGCTGAACACCGTGCGTAAAGACAAGCTGTGCGGTTGCAGCATTCGAAAAAGAAACGTGATTTGACGCCTGCATCACACAACTCCAAATGTGGCCTTCCTCTCAGACAGTTTTAACTTTTAGCATTTTCTATTTCCCCCCCACATTTTTCCACTTTATTTTGTGTATTTATTTTTGGGTAAATACATTTTTGGCGTGCAGCAGCCCCACCAACAGGGGGGGCTGCTGCACCCCCAGCACCCCTACTTCCCGCGGTACTGCTCGAGATCAAGCAGCAGACAACGTATGCGAGGAGAACTGCCAGTGTTCAGGACAGCAAAATGGCTAGCAATAAAGTTTGTTGCTCAAGTGTTGATCTAGTTGTGTGGATATAGAAGTGGGGACGGCTGTGCCAAGCTAGTAATCTCTACAACACAATGCTGGTCGTCATTTTGGTCTGGGTCATGTTGTATAGCTGACCAGGCCCCAGCCCCCCATCACAGTCAGGAACGATAATGTGGCCCCCAGAGAAAAAAGTTTGGTGACCCCTGATCTACAGCAACGACATAGGGATGTCCTTTTACATATTTTAGAAATGTACGATGAAAGGATTAATTGCAAGCTTTACTGTAACTTACACCTGATGATACTATTCATCGTGTTTCAGGTCTTTTTGAGAATGTTGTATTTTCAGCATTCAGTGTGTCAGCAGTGATTTAACTTCGATCCAAATCAGCATATTTATATAATTGACTATATAGACGTGCTATATCGACAACATCAAAGCACCTGCTGTAATCCGAACTCATCTACAAACTTTAACAACTGGGTCACTGTTATAGAGGGACAGGAGGGAAAAGCAGTGGACAGAGGACACGTCCCAGAGCACAGCATTGATTATGTCCTTGGGGTTGTTTCCCAGCCTCCCTTGTTGCGTAGTGATTGTTAGGATACAATGCGCTGGGAGTGAAAGAAAGACTTTAAAAATAATAACACTGAAGAATGTAGGAAAGAAAGTATGTTGCTTCATAACTGCTGGATTTGAGAATATATTATGTACTACTCAAAATGATGACTTACACTATATTGCCAAAAGTATTCACTCACGCATCAAAATAATTGAATTCTGGTGTTCAAATCACTTCCATGGCCACAAGTGGATAAAATCAAGCACCTAAGCATGCAAACTGCTTTTACAAACAATTGTGAAAGAATGGGTCACTCTCAGGAGCTCCACAGTCAACTGTTAGTGGTATGACAACAAAGTGGAAGCAACTGGGAACGACAGCAACTCAGCAACAAAGTGGCAGTAAAACGAGAGAGCAGGGTCGGCGGATGCTGAGGGACATAGTGCTCAGAAGTCACCAACTTTCTCCTGAGTCAATCGCTACAGACCTCCAAACTTTGTGTGGCCTTCAGATTAGCTCAAGAACAGTGTAGAGAGCTTCATGGAACGGAGCTGCATCCAAGCCATATATCAGTTTGGGGATGACCTCTTCCTGTTCCAACATGACTGCACATCAGAGCACAAAGCAAGGTCCAGAAAGACATGGATGAGAGAGTTTGGTGTGGAAGAACTTGACTGGCCTGCACACAGTAGTGGCCTCAACCTGATAGAACACGTTTAGGATGAATTTAGGATGAATTCTTGTAAAACATCAGTGTCTGACCTCACTAATGCACTTGTGGATTAATGGTCAAAAATCACCATAAACACACTCCTAAACCTTGTGGAAAGTATTCCCAGAAGAGCTGAACTCGTTACAGCTGCAAAGGGTGGACTGACGTCATATTAAACCCTATGGATTAAGAATGGGAAGTCACTTAAGTTCATATGTGTGTAAAGACAGATGAGCAAATATTTTTGGCAATATAGCGCATATACATTTACAGACCAATGTGCTGAAAAGAACTAGACAAAAACGCTCATTCTAAGTTTGTTGTTTTTTTAGACATGTTCGGCAGCTCAAAGCTGAAGCACAGTGCCTCAGACAGCGCTGACAAAAATGGAGTGAAAAACAGACTGAAGAAGTTCATCATCAGACGTCCATCCATGAAGACGCTACAGGAGAAAGGCCTCATCAAAGGTTTCTACTCATCCTTCATTGATTTGTTTTGACATGATATTTAAGAAGCAGCTTCAAGGTTACTAAACTCCATGAAAGGACACCTTGTTATGAAAAGTGTTTTTGGTCAATGGCAGGATGTAAACAAACATAAGTCTTAGTTTGTATTAGCTGAGAAGAATCTGTACAACAAAGAGAATTTACTTTATATGTGGCAGTAGAATAATGATTATTGTTCCCATTAAAATGTCTGTCTCAGATCGAGTGTTCGGCTGCCATTTGTTGACTCTCTGCAAACGTGAAGGAACCACAGTACCGACGTTTGTTAAGATCTGTTTGGAAGCTGTTGAGAAAAGAGGTACGAAAGCTGAAATAAAAAACGGAACACACATTCAGATGACACACTTTAATAATCTATGTAGATATTTGGGTTTGGCTTTGCTTCATCTATATTTGCATAAACTGTGTTTCTATCATCAGGTCTGGAGGCTGACGGGATCTACAGAGTCAGTGGAAATCTGGCCACAATCCAGAAACTTCGTTTCATTGTTGATCAAGGTTGGTTCAACACAAACCTTTTCTGTCTTTATTTCACAGCAACTGTTAAATTCTTCATCACATTTCCATCAGAAAATACATACGTTTACATACAAAGTAACCCAATGAAAAATAAACAAATTTTATCTGTATAGTGATGACATGTTAGTTGATAAATATGCAGAATGCAACATTAATTAAAGTGACTGTAGCAGAGACGAGAGAGATGTCTCAGGGCTAGTAGCGGTTTGTGTCACAAAAATAGCTATATTCTGATTTAAACAACTGAGTTGGCCTCATACACGTACACTAACAGAATTTCCTAATGATGACACGACACAAAATGTTTAGCTTTAGAGTTTTGTCAATTCATGACAGCCATCTGATCTGAGCCCACTTCATTACTTCACCATAGCCTGACAAACTACTGCTTCCATCAGAGTGCACAGTGTGATGTTTGCATTAATTCAACGTAAATGTTGTTGAGTTTGTCTGTTTTGTTTTGGCCCTGCAGAGGAGGACTTGGACCTGGACCACAGTCAGTGGGAGGACATCCATGTCGTCACTGGAGCCCTCAAAATGTTTTTCCGAGAGCTGCCGGAGCCATTGTTCCCTTTTAAGTTCTTCGAATCATTTGTGGAGGCTGTCAGTGAGTAAACGCTGATTAACTAATCTCTTAGTTTGGAATTATTTTTACGTGATTTACAATAAACAACTTTTAGACATCCTGCACAATCCATTTAAGAAAGCCAAAACAAGGGCAACTGGACTTGTAGAATTTCTTGAAGACTTTTTATTCATGTAGTTTCTTCAATTCTGAAGGACTCTGAAGTTGAGATTTAAACAGGAATATCTGTAGGTGTAACTCATTAGAAACTCATAAACTACAGTGTGCCAGATGGAGAAGATCATTTCAACCTTTCCTCTTCCTCCAATGAACCATCATCATCAGAGGCTCCAGACTCAAGGTGTGAATGAAACTTCCTGGGGACAGATGTAGGACTGTATTGTAAATTCATGGCAGATTATATTTCAGGCCATCTCCTTCTGTTCAGAGGATTTTCCAGTTCAACATAGATGGCTTCCTTTACTCATTTTTCAAGCCATCCATCTTCTCTGGATGAAGCTGAAGAATGTGGCCTTTGTAATTCAAGTGTAGGTGATTTCCTCACGGGTCTACTCTGTGCTGATCCATGCGTTTGTGAACGGGCTGTTTTGTTTTCCCAATGTACAAGTCTGTTCAATCCTCACTGGATACACATTTAAATCTTAATTAAACATCATCTCCCCACCAGTCTTTCAGAACTGAAGAAACTACGAAACGTCTTCAAAAAAAATTCTACAGTCCAGTCCAGTTGCCCTTTTTTAGCCTTTTAGGGTGAACCATGACCTGGATGACAGAGAACCTTCACAGACATATTATTCAGTGTTGATGTGCTTTCAAAACAAGAAAGGCTTTCACAGATATGAAAATCAACTCATACAGTAAACGACGAGACATGCACATAAAATTACAAAGCTGTACACATGTTGAATTTAAATGCTAATGAAATCTGAACAGAGATCAAAGAGGTGAAACAGAAAGTGCAGACTGTGAAGAAACTGGTCCAGCAGCTACCCAAACCCAACCAGGACACCATGAAGCTACTTTTCAGCCACCTGCACAGGTAGATCTACACACACAAACTATATGAAAAGAAATCTTGACTAAAACATGTAGTTCATAATCTGTATTTACATCAAATCTATAAGACAACTCACTTGTTTGATCATTTAAGACTAAAGTTACCTGGGAGTTATCTGGTAAGAAAGGAATTAATAAACAGCTGGCATTAACCACATTTGCAACAACAACAGCACAAGGTGTTGACCTGGCCTCCACATTCACTAGATCCCAAACTGATAAAGTATCTGTGGGATGATCCACAGATGCCCCTCCCCTTAAAGGCCCCCACTAACAACATTCTGTTGCTAAAAACCGCAGGACACCCTCAAAAGGCCCATGTCCAGTCTCTGATGAGTCAACACAAGGGAGCCCTACACAATATTAAGAAGGTGGTCTTAATGTTATGGCCAATCTTTGTATTCATTGATGTGCTGTGTTTGCCCAAGTACTCACTAGATGGCAGCAATCATAGCAGAAATGGGGCAAGGAATTGGACGTTATTGATCGTACTGTAATCTTGCTTAAATTCTTCAATGAATTATAACATAGTGAATCGCATGGACTGTCTTATTTACTGAAATAAATATACTGAAAAAAACTCAGCTTTTTGGTTGACTAGCAGACACCATAAATCTGTTGAGTTCATTAATTAAATAATTTTTTTGATATTCATGTCATTTTTATTTTTGGGGGTTTGAGCGTCTCATTAACTTAGGGTGGGTACTACTCATCCTCTACTGTATTATATACTGTGCATATAACACACTATATACACTGATGTATTCTCATTTTGGACAAAAATAGTCTTTGGTACTGAATGTATTCCGTGAGACTTTAACATCTGTGAAGCTGTTGGCATTGACCTTAAGTTTTTCCTGTGTTTTTCAGAGTTCTGGAGTTCTCCAAGAAGAATCTAATGTCCACTCAGGGCATAGGTATCGTATTCGGCCCAACATTGATGTGGCCTGAGCTGGATGCAGGAAACATGGCAGTCAATATGGTGTACCAGAACCAGATTGTGGAGTTCATCCTTATCGAGAGCCGAGCGATCTTCGACATAGACGGGAAGTAAAAGGTTCCAGGTTGGACCAGAACATCTGACAGACTCAAATTTATCAACTATTTTTCTAAAGTAGTTTATGGTTTGGGCTCAGGATTAAAAAAATAAATGGTTGATTTTTATTGTAATAAATTTTGACAAAGGTTGTTGTTGTTTATTGTTAACCCCCATCCAAACAAATATATAATTAATAAATTATTGCTTTAAACAGCTATGAAGACTCACATACTGTGGTCTGACAGATAGTCGATGGGCCATGCAGTCAGCTGGCTGTTAAGCCCTGCTCCCTCTAGCTTCCTCTTGAGTAGCAATGGTTGTATCATGTGGAAGGAAGTTTAAAAACATGATCCTTGGTGCCTCTGTGCTCCTTAAGTTGTAGGAGGATCTGTCGTTCAGATAGATGACGGTCACCCAGATAGATGGTGGTAACCCACCCTAAAACCTGGTTCATATGTAGACTGGAGGGATCCAGCTTCAGGTGCACAAGGGGTCAGAGATGAGTCAGTGTCATCCTCTCAATGGTCTTCATTGGGTGAGAAGTTAAAGCCACGGGTGTGGAGTGGTACTAGAACCACACTTGATGTTTTTCATGAAAGGAGGCTCGGCTTAAAAGTGTACATGACCATGTGTGGTGTTACCGTTTGTTCCAAGCATCATCATGACAAAGTTTTTATATCACATATTTTTGATTCTGTTCCTCTGGTAAAAATGCTGTCTGAGGGTTTATCCAGAGAACTGAATCAAGGAATAAAGATAACAGTTTTTGATCTGTAGCATCAGTGGAATCACAGAAATCAAAGTTTTACTAGATTTTTCTGTTTGTCTTCAACGGTTTACAAAAAGCAGATGGAATTCAGAACCTGACGTTAGCTTACTTTAGCATTATCTACGTAAAAGTAATTCAAATCTGTAGCCACAACATCCCCGGCTGCATTTAACCAGTGCCTTTTTTTCTGACAGTCTGTACAATTACTGAATGTGTTGCTGTATTAAACAAAACCTTAAACAGTGAATCCTTTATTATTATATTGTTTATTGAACTGTGATCTCCATTTAATGCAGTTTATGGAGCTCTGATCTCCAGTTTTGTCACTTCAACACTGAAACGTGTGATTTACTTGTTTTTTTTCAGTTCATACAGTTTCACAGCACTTAAGTCTGAATTATCGATCAAAAGAATTATCAACAGAGTTATTGTTCCAGTAGATTGAACTAACTACTGAGTTGTGAGTCAATACAAAGTCTGTCCTTGCTTCAGCAAACATTGCTCTGGGTTTAAAACTCGATAAATGTGCCCACCATGAAGATGGACGTCAAACCATGCAGAACATACCTCTGAGGCTGTGGCCAACCTGCAGTGATCCGACAGTTAGTGTCCCCTCATCCACAAACGACTTTGTGTTCTCCAACACGTAAATCCTTGCAGCTCTCGGTTCCTCTCAACAACTCTCTGTAAACTAAGCTAAATCTGGAGCAGAGTCTCTGAAGGTGACTGTAGGAGCTAAATCTTCTATGAGCACAGGACTGATTCATGTTTTCTCCACCAACCCAAAGACTGCTGCATGTTGCATTCAGCCCTAAATCTGCAAGCTGAAACTAAATGTCTCTTATTGCTCCAAAACTGCAAAAATGTGGTCCATTGTGCCCTTCAGCCAAATCTGAAATCATCAGCAGCTGCTTTGTTTCAGCTGGAACTTGTGAGTGAAGGGGAGGAGCTTAAACTGACATAATCCTACGTGGACAAAGTGACGTTTCACATGTTGTTTGAGTTAATCCTTTTTCTTAACTTGCTTAGGGTAACATGGTCTTAAAAAGTTCAAACTTCGCAAAAAATACAACAAAAAGCAACGGACCAACACCTGCTGAGGAGAGAAGAAAAAGTCATTATTCTCATTGTTTCCACCAGAGCAATGCTTAAAAACAACTGAACCCGACTGAACCCAATCCAGAGTCTGTTCACAACAATAATATCAAATAGACTGAATTGTTTATATGACTGGAGGCTTTGAGAATTGAACTTAAATAATCTGGAGGTTGTTATTGAACCTATACCACCACCCAGAGGACAGGAGGTCAAAGTGGCAGTGGCTGTCATGTTGAGAAGAGTCCTTCTCAATATTTTCTGCTCTTAGATGTTACTAGCTATCTGCAATGTTGAGAGGTCATTACCAGACTGTGAGGCAGTGTGTGTTATCACAGAGGGTTGAAAACCAGCAGCAGATCAACACACGTTGTTTTTCTTCAGCGATACTGTGCCTTTAACGACATAAAAACACCACTATACTAAATTTTTCAATTATTAATAATAATAATACATTTTATTTGTCAGCGCCTTTCACGACACTCAAGGTCACCGTACAAAATTGTTTAAAATAGAACACAATTCAAATACAAGAAATAGTTCAAATAAAACACAATTAAAGTGCACACAAGCATAATATAGAACATATAGTTACAAATGAATGACAGATAGATTGGGAGAGAGAAGTGAGATCATGGAATGGAGCAGGCCTGTCTGAATAAATTCCCATAATTCCCATACGTGGACCGGTGTTATGTGACTCATGGAGGGGGTTCGAGTGATGACACGTGCGGTGTAGTTTTGAACCAGTTGTAGCTTTTGAACCAGTTGTAGCTTATGGATTTGTCAGGTAAACCAAATAAAAGGGAGCTGCAATAGTCCAGACAAGAGAGACCAGGCTATGGACAAGAGTAGCAGTATTTTCAGGTGAGAGGGATGGACGGAGACGGGAGATGTTGCGTAGGTGAAAATAGGCTGAACGGGTGATGCTGTTAATATGAGAATGGCAAGAAAGAGTGGTGTCAAAGATTAATAAAGAGAAATATAAAGAATCTAAACTCTGACCAGCAAACTACTTTTACTTCTTTTAGTGACAAACTCCTAAACTGCTTTGACAGTCTAACTGGAAACTGAAACTGTAAGAGGTTACAGGTTACAGGGACAAAACGGTTTTTGCTATGGGCAATGTGGGCGACCACCCAGGGCGCAATCTATGTGAGGGCGCAGGAGTACAGAAAAACAAACAAAAAACTCAGTTTTCTAGACTACCGCTCATTTCCATGTCAACTTAATGGAGTGGGCGCTGGGGCATCCTCATTGTCACGTCAACTTGCTGCTGAAGCCATCGGGGGCCCAGTTCAGAAAAAGAAGAAAAGAAGAAGAGGAGAAAAAGGCAAAAGGGATTGTTCACCCAGGACCGCCTCTGACTGGGGTGGATGTATTATAGGTCACATCAGTGTGACTGTCAATTAAATGTGATGTTCAAAACACAATGAACTAATGTGTGGAGTTCTCATAGTCCCAACAATACTCAGTTCAAACAGCAAACAACTGTTAAATATCAGGTGGTTTAGTAAAGTATTAAGTCACAAAATAGACCAAATAGAAGCCATGAAGAATATTTATTAAAGAACAATGACAGGTCATTTTATTCTTCTACCTCTCTTTGTGGATCTTCTCCATCATCTTCATCAACTCAAATCAAATTTCCAACTGATCCTAAAGTTGGTTCATTTGTCCTGGATCCTCGTGACTTAGTCAATTTGAAAGGTTTTCAATGGATGGAAACAATCAGTCCTAAGGAAACAACTTGTTTGGGCTGAACCACAGCAGTAACACTTCATTTACTGTTGTAATACTTGTGCATTTGTTTGTATGTCAGCAGGATTTAAATGAAACTTACAGTCAGTAAGTTAATACACAAACCATCTCCTAGTCACAAAATACAACCAGTTCTTACACAACGGATATTTAAGAATAAATGTCTCATTCTGCTCAAAGCACAGTTTGTTAAAGCCAAATTACGAATGATCAATATATATCATTTACAGCTGTCTCAGGAGTGGAAGGAGTTAAAATAAAGTGCCCATAAACCTGAAAAAAAAAACAATGTTTTGATTGAATGATCGGCGACACGTCATTACTTCCTGTTCACAATATACAGCAGTGATGCACAATACTGCCACAAGAATAGTGATAAAAATAATAATAATACATCCGTCATGGTCAGTCCAACTAGGTGTCAGATATGTAAAGACGACTGTCTACAAGTTACTGCAGGTCAAACAACAACAGCTGGTGAACACATAAAGGCCACAGACTGATAAACACTGTCCCATACAACACAGAAAATAAATTATAAAGACATAAATATCAAATATATATATATAAAAAAAAATACACAATCAGCATCAGTGCGATAAAACATTCAGAAAGGGAAAAGTACAAATACTTTGAGAATACTGCCTGAAAATCGCTTTTACATGATGCCATTTTTAATTACTGATAGAATTGTAATTATGGCTTTTAACGTCCAAACGTGACAATTGTTATTGAAACTAAAAGTCCATCTGTCCTAAGGAGAATATTATAAGAATTATATGAATACTTTTAAAATGGTGATATCATATGAGTCAGAAGTCTTATGATAATGTCTAATATTTGTATTTCAGGAATAGTTTAAACTCATTATAACGATAACACGATTTTAAGGGAGCAGAAAACCCGCTTATATGTAATACAACATTTCTTTTCCTGTAAAGTTACAACTGATTCATATTTTAAAAACGTTTACAGAAACACTTTAACTTTGGATATTTTCTCCTAAAATCATTTAACAAAAGACTTTATTTAAGAATATTATGATAATTGTTAATTTATCTTTCCAGTGAACTTTACATGAGAGAAAAAATGTCTTTCACATACAAACAGATTATTATCAGAAGTTTTACTGATTAACTGAGTTTAAGGAGCTGAACTACAGCTGCTCCTGAATAAATACTTTCATCCTGATATAAATTATTCCAAATTTGATTTCAAACCAAAGTAAAACTGAAGTCTCCCTCTGAATAGCTTTCCCCAGTCAGTGTTGTACGTTTACTTTTATCATTGTAAACTGAAGGCAGAAACAAAAGTACATACATTTTACATTTAACCCGTTTTACATTTTTAAGTTTAATGTAATAAAACTCAAAGCACCAGTGTGGACTGATTTTCTGTCAGACAAAGAAAAGACAGAGTCAGAGGAAAGAAGCACTTGTTGGCTGTTGATGAGGAAATGAGGAGTCGGTTCTAAAGGCAGAGTGGTGTAAACAGGAAAGTTCATAGAGAAGGAAACTGATCCAGAGTCAGCTGCTGCCTGTGAAGGGACGAGTCATAAACAATGATAAATATAAACTGACACCAGACAGCCGACCCGTGTAATAGATCGATCGGATTTAAGAGTGAAACTCACCTGGAGCCGGCGTTAGTTACTTGCTGTGGCTCTGATGGGGATGTTGAGGAGGTTGTTGTCGGGGGGAATGATGACGTGGACTTGATGCCGCACCCCCTCCCCTGATGGTGGGTTTGATGGAGGATGAGGAGGACGAGGAGGACAAAGAGGATGGATGCTGATGGTGCTGATTTCCCGCTCTGATTGGTTTGGCTGCATGGAAACAGGTAACAGGTGAATCAGCTGTTAGTGCTGGCTTCTTCATACATCAGATCACACGTTAAATCGGAGTGAGCTCCATGTCTAGTTGTGGGCTATGATCAGCGTTTCTCACCAATCTGAGCAGAGTGTCCTCGCCTGGACACATTCTTGGAGCGGACCGCTTCTTTGATGCGATCCACTTCCTGTTGGTAGCGTTTGCGATCCCTCACTGCAGACTCCTTAGCGTTCCTCAGGGCAGTTTCCAGAACTTTGACTCGCTCTGCTGTGGCTCGCAGACGTTTCTCCAGCTTGGGCAGCTCACATCGAAGGTCAGCATTATCCCGAACCAACTGGAGAACACAAAGGTTTGAATAAAAAAATACTCTGTAACAGATGAGACAGGATGAGAGGAGGAGAGGATTGAGGCAACAGAGGTTGAGGTGTGCAGGGCTTAGTGACCATGTGTTGGTGTAATCACTGACCTGTTTGTGGACTCTGCTGAGCTGCTCTAGGTTATTTTCCAGGAAGATGATCCTCTGTCTCTGGGCAAGGCTACCACCAGCCTCATCACTGTCATTCTCTGAACTCTGTTTATAACAGAAAATAAAAATTCAGTGTCTGTGTTCAGGGTTATCTCTGGAAACACATATTATCCCAATGATCTGGTCTCTAGAGTCCAGGTTAAACAGGTCCAGGTGTGAACACTGATCTGGTCTCTAGAGTCCAGGTTAAACAGGTCCAGGTGTGAGCACTGATCTGGTCTCTAGAGTCCAGGTGTGAACACTGATCTGGTCTCTAGAGTCCAGGTTAAACAGGTCCGGGTGTGAAATGGTTCAGAATGAGAGGGCTGTGTATCTAACAGCAGGTGTGATCACAGGAACTCAAAGGTGGACAGGTGAGATGCGATTGATCAGGATGCATGAAGATATGAGGTCTGAATATTCTGTGCGCAAAAAATAAAAGCAAACAGTTGTTCTCCAATGAGTGGAGCTTCTGACCAAACCTTTACTGAGCTAACTCTACGTTCTGGTGGTAGTTAGATGTTACACACCGTTCAAATTAGAAAAATCATAAACTTGAGCCTCTCAGGATAATGAGCTGATCAACTGATCAGCTAAAATTTTTCTGCATTTTTCTTACATTCTTGACTCGAGTGCCAATATCCTGGATAAAGAGTTTACGAAGGTTGTTGAGCATCTGCAGCTCTTTGGCCTGTTGGATGAAGCAGAGTAACAGCTGATCAGATCTGTCACTGCTGAACATAAACATCTGATATGATGGAATTAATAAATCTTGTACCACAGTCTCCTCCAAACCCTTCAAGTCCTCTTTGGCTTGCTCCCTCTTCTCATTCAGGAACCTGTATCATACGAACAGACAGTAACAGTTTAACACACACCGATAATCCGAAGGACGCCATGAAACCCACATCTGCAATCAGGTTAAGAAATGGTTCAATGAAAACATGAACACATAAGCACATAGGAACAAACTTACTGCAGCTTTTGGAGTTTCTGGTCTTTGTTCTGGTCCTCAGCTCTCAGTTTGTCAAAGTCTGAATGAAGCTTCCTGTTCTCCAGCTGCAGAGCCCGATTCACACTAAGAACAACATTTAATCAAACAACTGATTCAACAGATTCATTCTGTAACTGAAGCAGCAGAACATCTCAATCTCTGATCACCAACATACTCTTTGAGTTGGTCCACGTCTCTCTGTTTCTGCTCAATCTCATCTCGCAGTCGGCTCAGCTGTTTGTGATGAACCTCTCTGTGGTTCTCCATCTGTTCCTCCAGCGTTCTCTGTAGAACACAGTGAGCTGTCAGTTTGTATGTCCGTATGTATCATGTATGTATCATGTATGTATCATGTATCACACATGTACTATGTATCGTGTGTATTAGGGGTTGAACAACTTCAGATTTGTCAGCTAACATGGTGAAAGTCGAGTCAACGTTGACTAGTCGATGACGTCACAGTAGAAAGGAATGAAATCTATGTTCTTGACATGTGAACATTATACATTATAGCATAACTGAAGCTACTACGAGCTACACAGGCTACTGTCAGTCTGACACTTCTAACATGCAGCTCTCGCTCGGACAAATCTCAGCTCTGCCATAACTCCCGTCTTTGACGTAGCGCATAAACTGACATCAGGGACAAAAAACATGCTCCACAACCACAGCAACAATGTCAAAATAATAGAACACAATAGAACTGAACATAAACACATGAACATATCAATACGTACGCTGCAGATATGTATAGCCTATAGAAATCAGCACTGTCAGTAGCATTTAATAGTACTTCAGAGTGTGTTGTTAGATAATATAATGTAGCCGGGATAGAAGAATAAAGTGGTAAAACTCCAAAGCCGTTTCCCGTGTTAGCTCAGGCTCTAATAACTTTAGACGAGAAATTCACACATAAATAGTTGATGTGCAGCCTCCTTCTCTCTGTTACCAAAGGACGTTTGGTCAAGCTGTTAACTGACTGCTGTCCAGAGGATTTGGATCATAGCTCTGCTAGCGTTAGCATTAGCATGTCTTGTTTGCAGTAGTACTTTAGTTGTACTTCAGGACTGACATGTCATGGTAGTATGGGCTTCATCTTTAGTGAAGTATTTCCACCGCATGATGAACCAATGACCCTCTGGGCTCCTCACCTGTCTTTCATATTGTTATTGTCATGTGATCAGTGACTAGTTGACCTCCTGCTAATAGTGTAATAGTGTCATGGCACCGCAGAGAAGTCAAATAGGCAACTAGTCACCTATTCAGTACAGCCCCTAGTATGTATCATGTATGTATCATGTATGTATCATGTATGTATCATGTATGTATCCTCCATGTTGGCAGGATACATTTACAAACATCTTTATCTTTGGGTTAGGGTTAGTCTGGAGTCTGGAGGACTGGGTGTGTTTGATTTGATCACCTTCATGTCAACTGCATCCTTCAGTCTGCTCATGTGTTCCTTCTCTTTGTCCATCACTGTGACCTCATGCATTTGACCTGAACACTCAAATAAACAGAGATGTTTTTATTGAATGAAGCTGTTTTTAGCCAATCAGACAACAGCATGTCCTGTAAGCACAGTGATCCTCCCTGACCTTGAGCGTTGAGCTTTGCAACCTCCTCCATCAGAGTGTCCTGACTCTCCTCCAGCTGCCTCTTCTTCTGCTCCACCTTCTGGAGGTCGTCAGTCAGAGACGCCAGCTTTGCCTGGAGCTGCACCAACGACAACAACAACAACCTGTCTTAGACGTCTTTTAGTCGCTCGAGAGTCAGCTCATGTGCAGCTCAGCGGAATTGGAGGCAACAGAGGAGAGAAATGCAATAGATCCAGGAGAAGAAAAAGAGCTGATGACAGGTTGTGTTAGCTCCATAGTCATGTAAGGTCGCTGTAAATTTTGTTTAACGCGGCTGAAAATATTAAAACATTTCCCCCAACTTATCTGCTTTCAGCCTCTGATCCTGAGCCTGTCATCCATCCTCTTTGCTCTTACAAGTGGAAGCTTGTGCCTTTGTTGCATTATATTGAAAGTGTTAGTGTTTCAGTTTAATTCAAATGTGAGAGCGTATTGTTGTGGTTCTATGTGAGCATGATTAAATATGCCGCCTTTAATATGGCTTTTTTCTTTTAAGGTGTGGGGGAGGTGGTTGGGACACAAAAGAGGGTGCGCGACCGAAAAAGTCCTAGATGTCTTTTACCTGAGAGATGAGCAGCTGACAAGTGCTGAGCTCCTTCTCGTTGGCCTCCATCCTGCAGCTCTTCTCCATCAGGTTGACCTCCAGCTGTTTGCTGCGGTTCATCAGAGATTTGACTTCAGATTTCATTTTACTGATGTAAAGACGAGCTGTGGTGAACTCTTCCTCCATCACCCCGCTCACCTCGGTCATCTGAAGACAGACAAACTGACTCAGTAAAGGTGGGGGACAACAGGTCAGTGTGTTTTCAGCCCCTTCTCTGACTCATGTCTGTTGTCGAAGAGCTTCAGTCAAACAAGACAGTGACTGACACATAATAGACTTCACTAGGGTTAAAAGTGATGCAACAGAACTAAACAGTAAATAGTATAAATAATAATAGTAAATATGGAGTTAATTACAGACTCTGGGTAAATGTGAACAGAGGAAAACAAGAAGTAGTCTCACAGCTTTGAGCTCAGTGGTACCGAGGACGCTGCCGATGTCGCTAAGGTCTCTGAGGAGCAGACTGACTATATCTGCTGACCTCTTCTTATGATGAGAGCTAACCTCCTGCAGAAGAGACAACTCTCGCTGGACAGTCTCCAGACTCACCTGGAAACACAAGACAAGACTGTGGGACCAGATCATCAACAACCTCAACTACCATCCTAGGTCCAAACCTCAACCAATCCTCCAATCCTCATTTATTCACCCTCCTTCCTGGATGTGGACTCACAGTTTTGAGTGCTAGCTCCTCATTCAGCTGTTCATTGCAGCGATTTTTGTTCTCCACCTCCTGGCTCTTGTGGTCATAGTTAACAGCGAGCTCCTCCAGGGCCTGCAGCACCTCCTTCACCTCCTCTTTAGCCGAATCGCTGTCCCTCTGCAGCCGGGACAGCTCCTCCTGCAGCCGCTCATAGTCCTGACGGCTGGAGGCCAGCAGCTATGCAGGGACAACAGTTAATCGTTGGCAGATTAACAGATGTTGACTGAGATCATCCTGCAAACACTCACCTCGTCCTGATCAATCAGCTGCTGTTTGAGTTTCTCACATGTCTGACTGTGATGGTTGATCTCATCATCCTGAAAAAAAAAAAAACACATTCGTAACGTTT
This sequence comes from Planiliza haematocheilus, assembly GCA_005024645.1. Taxonomy (NCBI): domain Eukaryota; kingdom Metazoa; phylum Chordata; class Actinopteri; order Mugiliformes; family Mugilidae; genus Planiliza; species Planiliza haematocheilus. The sequence continues at coordinate 62,787 of SRSE01000691.1, read as the reverse complement.
CACATTTAAGTATGTCGACATCCAGTGGCTGGAACCGATCAGACTGACTTTGTCATCCAGCTGTTGGTACAGGTTGGTGATCAGCATCTCATACTGCGTCTTCTCCTCTTCAGACAGAGGGACCGGGGGTGGAGCCAAGCTGTCAATCACTGTTGTAGTCTCAATGGTGCTTTTCTTATTTCTGCTGCTCAGCTGCTCCTCCACAGGTACAGACTCACCTGGAGAATTTAGCAAAGGTTCAACCTAGAAATAACACTTTTTATTCCATGTGATGGATTCAAGCAAACAGGGAATGATACAGTCAGCACTTCATACAACCAGTCAACATCTGAGTCAGACATGAAGAAACTTTGGAGCAACACAACGTGATAAAGATCAAAAACAAAACTATTGCAAACCTTTTCTCCAGCGTTTCAGTTCGTTCTCCAGTTTCTGGATCACAATGCTCAGAGTCCTGCTCTTCTCTTTCTCTTTCTCATACTTCTTCTTCCATTCCTCGGCGGTCAACTCCAGGTTCACAGACACCGTGTTTTTGATAGTTTTAGCTCTGAAGCACAACCAAACACAGAGAATGGGTTTATCAAGACATCAACAACAAATCCTTTTGCTGAAAGAGCTGAAGCAATCTGGGACAAAAAACAACTGCAGAAGTCTGTAGATGGAAGAGATTGTTTGACCCTGTCCTCTTTCTCCAGTGAGCCATTATCTGTCAGAGGCTCTGATCTAAAGGTGTGAACAGGGGTGAAACTTCTTGGGGACAGATGTTAAGTTGAAATTGATGGCAGACTGAATCTCAATCCACCTCCCTTATTCAAGGTTTCTCCTTTTGAAAGGAGCTTGCCTTAGTGGTGCTCTTCTACAATAAGTTGTTAAGGCAGCTAACGACAGTTGAAACCAGATGTTTACATCCACTGTGGTAAAAGACACAGCTCAGTTAGGATTACTAAAATGATGTCACAATAATGAGAGTCCGACGTTTACATACACGTTCTTGGTATTTGGTAGCATTGTCTTTAAACTGTGGGACTTGGGTCAAACTTTTCCTTCCACAAGCTTCTCTCAATAGTCTGCTGGAGTTCCAGTGATCTTTATGTATGTAAACTTATGACTTTGAAGAAAGTAATCAAGACGTTTAGTCTGATTTAACTTCAGTGAGGAAAAAAGGTTTATGTGTCTTTTAACACAGCGGATGGAAACATCTGGTTTCAACTGTAAATACTCAGATGTGCTGCTTTACCTCTGGCCGAACATGAGGGTGGACTTGGTTTCAGCCTCGTTGTAAACAGAGGGTGAGCAGCAGATGATGATTGTGGTTCGGCAGTTTCCTCCCAGAGAGTCCTGCAGGATTCGGGTCATCTTGCTGTCTCTGTATGGGACGTGAGTTTTCTACAAACAGACCAATGTGAAAATATCTCATCACTTCTCACCTGAGAGTTTACCTGAGCGATTACCCACAAGTTCACACAAAGCTGAAGAAAATAAAACTAAATTAGGCTGTAAAACTGAGGACTTACTGTTCCTTCACTCAGAGCAGCGATGACGTTCCCGAGAGCAGAGAGAGACTTGTTGATGTTTTTTGCTTCGTCCAACACGGCACCTTCTGCTCCAGTTTTACTCACCTGAACAACCAAAAGCATGATTATCACACCTGGAATCACAGGTGGACACATCTGTTTACACTTGACGTCTCCACATGTGTCTCACTTCCTGTTAATAATCTAAACATTCTGACTTTAGAGGACAGTTCACTAACACTTAACCTGAAACACGTCAGACTCCTCTGCAGCTACTAGTTTCTGTATCCCTCTCTATCTGTCTGTCCATTCATTTGGGGTCCCAGAGACCCAAAAGATAGCACGAGGAATAATGGCATTTGCTAGAGCTGCTCAGCTGGTCCATGATTGAAACCAAAAACTACTAAGGCTATGACGTTAAAGCTCTAATTGGTACAGAATTCCAAAGTGTAGAACAACAAGAATGAGGCAGAAGTTGAGTTGCAGGTTGATAAAGAAATGTGGTCATATGTGTCTCTGAGTCCTCAAAGCATCACGTTTACATTCACACCTTTAATACCAGGTGTGGACAGGTCCACAGAGTGGACAGAGAGGACATAGAGGATAGGTGAGGGACAGGTGAAGACAGAGAGGATAGGTGAGAGACAGGTTGAGTGTGGGCTCGTGAATAACCGAATAACAATCACTGATGGTTCCTTGTTTAAAATCTGTAAGTTAGGGTTACAACCTTCTCACTGCCTGCCAGGTCAACCAGGTAAAGTTTCCCCGACAGTTTCGTCTCCGTCTCCACGTTCTCCTGCTTGATGCTGATCAGAAAGATACTGTGACTGCGAGAGCTGTGCTCATTCATGTCTGCAGGAACAACATGAACAAACACTTGAGTAGAAGAAGCAGACATTTGATTCACATCTGTAAACTCTCTGACACAAAGCTCTCTTCAGGAACAACTCAAACAAACGTAGAACAGCACAAGGTGTTGACCTGGCATCCAAATTCACTACAACTGTTGGTAGTATGGCTTATACAGTATATGTATATATATATATATATACGTAGTACAGTAGTACTATTAGAGTTAGAGACTCACTGGTGACGGCCACATGTCTGTTCGCTTTCCCCTCATCAATGACGTCCATCACCTCATCAGGACTGGAGACGAAACGCTCTGTGCAGCCCTGACAACAAACACAGTGACACATGAACAAAGAGACTGCGACAGCCGTTAGTTTAATTCATGACAGGATGTAGATACCTTCACGTAGGGAACCCTGTTTTTGTCCTCGTGAACAGCCAGGTTTGTCTTTGACACTGAAACATGAAACCATTGATCAGCACATCTCAGTTAAAGTTCATCAATACACAAAATGAAATATGTCAGTCTCACCATCCAGTAAGTCTCTGATTTTATCCAGATAGATTTCAAAATAAGAAACCTGCAGACAGAGACAGATCCACATGTAGATGATTTATAACAGGACCACAGTACATTCCTTCATTCATTCATTCATTCATTCATTCATCTTCTATAACCAATTAGTCCTGTTAGGATTTAGTCCTGGTGTACGTGTTTGTTAATGTCAGTGAAGAATTAGAAAGGAGCTGATGAAGTATTCACAGGAACAAACCAGCGGGTGAACAGAGAACATAAGGAGAGCAGGTGGTCCATGAACGCATCACTGGTTTCTGCGGCTGAAAGAAGCCCAGATTCTGATCACAGGTCAGATTAACTCTGTATTCACAGGCTGGACAGTGTAGTCTGTATAAAGAGTGAGGACTCTAAGAAGGACTACATCAGTTCTTTAGAAGTATATCTGTAATATGGGAGAAGTAAGTATACTAGTAGTATAGGCGTATATCTGTAGTGTAGCAGTATAAATAGGAGTATATCAGTTGTATAGTAGTTTATCAATTGGATAGAAGTATATCTGTAGTATAGGAGTACATCAATAGCACAATAGTACATGGAGGAATTGGACGAAACCATATTGGTAGGACTGATGGAAGGCAAATTTTATTTTAAAAAAATACCTGATGGAAGCCTCGATAAAAGCGGAGTTTTGTGCAAATTGTGCAAAAAGTATTTTTTTTAAAAGTTTGTACCATCTCTGAGCTGTTAGCACTAGCAGTCCTGGTCCAAGAACGTTTGTTTATTAAATGCTAAATGGTCTTGCTTTTATATAGCGCTTTTCTACCTATTGGTACTCAAAGCGCTTTACAGTCAGAGACACATCTACTCATTCACTCACACATTCACACACCCCAGTTGAACCCCCAGTTGTTCAGTGTCTTGCTCGCACACACGCACTGGTGTGTGAATGGGAGCAGCTGGGTGTTCAGTGCCACATGTGGCACATTCCGGGGATCGAACGCTAACCCTCTGGTTCGTGGACAACCCGCTCTACCTACTACTTGTGTTGAATTGAAATGTAATTAAATGCATTTTTCCAGACATTACAAGAGCTCAAGTTTACAATATTCATGTCTGATTCAGTCGTCTACTAAAATCAATTTAAATAAAAATAAAAAATACTGCTATTTGTGTCAAATATTGTTATGAGATTAAAATGTGATTGAGATGAATTAATTATAAAGCCTCTAATTAATTAGACACATTTTTTTAATCGAGTCCCACCCCTAATTTTTAGTTCATTTAAAAATTAAAGTGATAAGACTATGACGGTATTTTTATGACCCTGTCAGTCAAAATGACTGATCAGTAGTATAGTAGCTAATCAACTGGATAGAAGTATATCTGTAATACAGTACAGTATATCGGTAGCATAGGAGAATTAATTCCTTCTTTATATATCCCAATGCCATGCGTCAATGATGTGGACGACAGCAACCACAATCTAACTCTTGCACTATTAGATGATTTTGTTGATGGCACTGCAGCATCGCTTAGTTCAGCTCTAAACTTAGTTGCTCCTCTGAAAAAGAAGGTCATGAATGGGAGGAGGCTAGCTCCCTGGTATAATTCACAGTTGCGCTGTTTAAAACAGGCAGCCCAAAAGCTAGAAAGAATCTGGCACTCCACTATTTCTGAAGAATCTCATATAGCCTGGAAAGATAGTTTAACGACTTATAAAAAAGCTCTCCGTAGTATTAGAACAGCATACTATTCATCATTAATAGAAGAAAACAAGAACAACCCCAGATTTCTTTTCAGCACTGTAGCCAGTCTGACAAAGAGCCACAGCTCTGTTGATCCATCTATTCCTTCAGCCCTCAGTAGTAATGACTTCATCAGCTTCTTTACCAATAAAATTGTTGATATCAGGGAAAACATTCAAGGCATCCTTCCTCCAGCTGTCAAAGATGTAAGTACAGTGACATTAGAAACTTCTGTTAGACCTTATCAACATCTGGAATCCTTCTCCCCAGTAGATCTTCTCGAGCTATCTTCAATAATTAAAGCATCTAAACCATCAACCTGTCTTCTAGATCCAATCCCAATTAAATTGCTCAAAGATGTTCTTCCATTAATTAACACCTCCATATTGAACCAGATAAATGTATCTTTAGTAACAGGATATGTGCCTCAGTCTTTTAAGATTGCTGTAATTAAGCCCCTACTTAAGAAAGCCACTCTAGATCCAAATGTTTTAGCCAACTATAGACCAATCTCCAACCTTCCTTTTATTTCCAAAATTCTAGAAAAAGTTGTTGCTAATCAGTTGTGTGACCACTTAAACAGGAATGGTATGTTTGAAGAGTTTCAGTCAGGTTTTAGAGTTCATCATAGTACAGAAACAGCTCTGGTTAAAGTTACCAATGATCTCCTCATGGCTTCAGATAGTGGACTTGTCTCTATACTAGTTCTGCTAGATCTCAGTGCTGCATTTGACTCTATTGATCATAATATTTTACTACAGAGACTTGAAAGTGAGATCCAGATTAAAGGAACTGCATTAGATTGGTTTGAATCCTATCTGTCTGACAGATTCCAGTTTGTTCATATCAACCATGATTCCTCTACTTATACTAAAGTAAGGTATGGTGTTCCTCAGGGTTCTGTGCTTGGACCAATACTCTTCACATTATACATGTTGCCATTAGGGAAGATTATTAGAAAACATGGCATAAACTTCCATTGTTACGCAGATGACACCCAGCTATATTTATCTATGAAACCAGATGAAACTAATCAGCTGGTTAAACTCCAAGCATGCCTTAAAGACATAAAGGCTTGGATGACGTGTAATTTCTTACTCTTAAACTCAGACAAAACAGAAGTTATTGCATTTGGTCCTAAGCATCTCAGAGATTCATTATCTAATCACGTGGTTTCTTTGGATGGCATTACCTTGGCCTCCAGTACTACTGTGAAAAACCTTGGTGTTATATTTGATGAGGATATGTCCTTTAAATGTCACATTAAGCAAGTAACCAGGACTGCCTTCTTTCATCTACGTAATATCATCAACATTAGGAACATCCTGTCTCAGAGTGACGCTGAGAAACTAGTTCATGCATTTGTGTCTTCCAGACTGGATTATTGTAATTCATTACTGTCTGGCTGTCCAAATAACTCTTTAAAAAGCCTCCAACTGATTCAAAATGCTGCATCCAGAGCATTGACAGGAATTAACCAGAGAGATCATATTACTCCAGTTTTAGCTTCTCTTCACTGGCTCCCCTTAAAGTCTAGAATAGAATTTAAAATCCTCCTCCTTACATCCAAGGCCCTCAAAGGCCTAGCTCCATCATATCTTAAAGACCTCATTGTACCATATCATCCCAACAGATCACTTCGGTCTGAAAGTTCAGGCCTACTTGTGGTTTCTAGAATTTCAAAGAGTAGAATGGGAGGTAGAGCTTTCAGCTATCAGGCTCCTCTCCTGTGGAACCAGCTCCCAGTTTGGGTTCGTGAAGCAGATACTCTCTCTATTTTTAAGGTCAGGCTTAAGACTTTCCTTTTTGATCAAGCTTATAGTTAGGGCTGGACTAAACCATCCCTTAGTTATGCTGCTATAGGCTTAGGCTGCTGGGGGACAATGCACCAAACACATGTTCTCCTTCTTTCTTCTCTCTCCTCTCTCGTGTCCTCCACTTTCTTTTCTCTGGCACAGAGCTCCTGCCCTCTTATTTCCTATCTGCTACTAGTCATGACATTCTGTGCTATTACTATGTAGAATGTTTACTGCTGCTCTCCCTTCTTCCGAGTATCTCTGGCCTGGAGTTGAGTGTTTCCTGTGGAGCTCCATACTACATCTGTTGTCGTGGTCTCATCATTCTGCCCAGTCTCCATGGAATCCTGCTGTTATCCACTCCTACCTGAATGAACAATTCTCCAACCTGCCTATGATTCCTCTTACATTTTCAAACTGTCATGTAACATCATTAGTTTGAATCATAGCATCCAACTTGTATGCTTTAGTCAGATATGTGTATTGATGACAGATGTATGTTTATCTTGCTGTTCTCTTTCTCTGTCTGCACCCGGCTGGCCTTAGGCAGATGGGTTCCTCCATATGAGCTGGTTCTGGTTCTGGTTCTGCTCAAGGTTTCTTCCTGTTGAAGGGAGTTTTTCCTGCCACCGTCGCCTGAAACCCCCAGAGCAGCATGAAGGAGACGGAGGCAGAAAGAAAAACTCCCTTTAACAGGAAGAAACCTTGAGCAGATCCAGAACCAGCTCATATCGAGGAACCATCTGTCTAAGGCCAGCCAGTACACACAGAGAAAGAGAACAGCAAGATAAACGTCCATCTGTCATAGATACACATATCTGACTAAAGCATACAAGTGGAATCTGATGATGTTACATGACAGCCTGAAAATAATATATATTTCGGTAGTATAGGTGTATATCAGTAGAATATGAGTATATAGGTTGTATAGGAATAGGTAGTAGATTTTATATTTACAGGCTGGACAATTTTTTCTGTATAAAGTGCAACAACATGAATAAAGACTTGAATTGACTCTCATAGTTTTACTTAAACCTGCTAACCTCCATCACTGTTCAGCTTCTTCTACCTAAACCCTGATTATTTTATTGGAGCCTTCACAAGCAACAAGAAGGTGACTTCTAAATGCCAGGAGTGTGATATTAATTAAACTTGGTCTGCGTTGTGTTTTTTGTTTGTTTCATTTTTCCAGAGGAAATACAAATTATTACTGTCATCATGTTATTCTGTTTATTTGTGATGCTACTGATTACTGTTGACATTTACTAAGACTCATTTTATGAATATAATACCGTTACCAGTGGCAGTCTGGGCCATGAATCAAAATACCAGCATCAATATGTCAAATATGTAGAAAATATGGAGGTTTAAATTCAATGAATGAGTCAATGTTCTCATCATCACCTCATGTCCACGAACCAGAGGGTTAGCGGTTCGATCCCCGGAATGTGCCACATGTCGAAGTGTCCTTGAGCAAGACACTGAACCCCCAGTTGCTCCCAGTGCGTGGCACTGGTGTGTGAATGTGTGCGTGCTTGTGTGAGTGAATGGGTAGTTGTGTCTCTGACTGTAAAAGCGCTTTGAGAACCAATAGGTAGAAAAGCGCTACATAAAAGCAAGAACATTTACCATTTACCATTTACCTTGATGTGAAACTCCAGGTTCTCGTCCATGGAGTAGATGTGGTCGAAGATGTCTCTGGAGATACGAGGGATGATTCCCATCAGACGAGGGTCGTGAAGGTTCCCCTGAAAACCCCCAAATAATGATTACTCCAAAATAACGACAGAAGAACCAAAAATAAACTCGACAGAAGTTTGAAGTCTGACCTCCATGGTGTGAGTCTTTCCTGACGATGTTTGTCCGTAAGCGAAAATGGTCCCGTTGTATCCTCCCAGCACATCTGGAAGACAGTGACACAGCACGTCAAAATAAACAACACAAGAAATAATCCTCTAGGCATCCTTTCAAACACTTTGTTCCTTCAGTCTAAACATGATGAAATAAACAACAGATATTAACTGAAGAGAACCATGTTGAACTGACCTCTGACGATCTGTTTGGCGCAGGTGTCGTATACCTGAACCTGTTCAGTGTTTGGGGAGAGGACTCTGTCGAACACGTACGGCTTCCCCTGAAACAAGACAAATGCAGAATCATTTCACTTAGAGTCGAGTGGCGTCTGATGGATCAAATGGTTGAGGCTCTTTGCTGCTCGTCTTCATCTCATTTGCTGTCTCTCTCCATTACTGTTCATTATAATCACGTAAATCCAACTGCTTCAGTGGAGCTGGCTGGAGATAATGAACACACCTGAATCCGACTGTTATATAAAGTATACATTATGTTTTGATATCAGCGCCCTCCAAGCTCGTCACTTAGTGATGATCAACCATCTGCATGTGAATCTGTATTTCTCAGCATCTCAGATTTAAATCAGTCGTCGACAAAAAGTACGACTCAGTAAATATGAAGAAAACCAACAGACTGAGCGACACGTATGAAAAATGTCTGAGAAGTCTGAGAGGTCACTGCAAGAAACACTGAAGCTGCAGCTCTGAGCTCCAGAACTCTCACCATCCCAGCATCCTGACCTTGTTCTCCTCAGTCTGAACCCGTCCATATCTCAGTCAAAGTCTCAGCCGAGAATAAACCTGGAGCTCAGAGAGCAGAGACGTGGACCAACATTAAGAAACTGATCTCTGCTGCCTGTTGCCATGGCGACTGCATCCCTCTGGGAGATGGGAAAGCGACAGAACCAACCAGATGGAAGAAAGATGATTGTTGCTGAACGATGTAGGACATGCACAGAGTAACACACACACACACGCACACACACACACACACACACACACACACACACACACACACACACACACACACACACACACACACACACACTGTGTCTGTCTCTGTTAGAATCAGCTTTAATGGCCAAGTGTGTACACATAGAAGAACAGTTGAGTCAAATTCTTTGTATGTGTACACACTTGGCCATTAAAGCTGATTCTGATTCTAAGAGAGACAGACACAGTAACACACAGTTTCACTGAATTAATCAGTCTTTGTGTGAATCACTGACGGCCTCATCTGGACCTGGATAGATTGATTAACAGACTACTAGAACTACTACAAATAATAATAATAATAATAATAAAACTATATATACAACCACAGTCCAGTTAGTTCCTCATAGGGAGGCATTGCAGAGTCTTATGTCCTGAGGGACAACGACCTCTTCGACCTGTCCATGGAGCAGAACAGAGACAGCAGCCTGTCACTGAACCAGCTCTTCTGTCTAACTGGTGTCCTGTAGAGGGTGGTGGACATTGTTCATGATGGACCAGAGTTTGTTCAAGGTCCTTCCATCTACCACTGATATCAGGGACTCCAGCTCTGTCCCTACCAAAGAGTCCTCCTTCTGGATCATCTTGTCCATCCATGAGGAGTCCTTCTTCTTAGTCCTGCCTCACCAGGACGCCACAGCGTAGAAGAGGACACTGGCATCAATAGTCTGGTAGAACATGTCACATACCGTGCAGATATTAAACCACCTTTGCCTCCTAAGAACATAGAGACAGCTCTGACCTTGTTTGTATACTGAGTCTATGTTAGACCATCAGTCCAGTTTGTGATCCAGATGTAGACCCAGGTACCTCTAGGTCTGAACCACCTCTACACACTCCCCATTGATGGTTACAGGCTGCAGATGCACCTCCAGAAATTCACTACCATCTCTTTGGTTTTAGCTGAAATGAACCGAAGGTTCTTGTCCTCCTGCTCCTGTCCATCTCTGATACATCCTACCATTACAGGGTGTATATTGATCCTCTGCCGTCAATCACATGACCTCTGTTGACCTTTGGCTGTCATTGTCATGGAGATGGAATATTTCCCATGAGAGTAGCTCCATGTGTAATCAACTATTGATTATTTTTATTGTCTGTCTGCTTGGTGCCTGCAGGGTTCTCCTCTTCTAGTGGCCACTGACTGACCACAACCATCATGTGTTCTGAGGCACCAGTAGGGGGAGGAGCCGGTACAGGAAGAAGGACCAGCGGGGGGGGGGGGGGCTGTTTTGTCTTGTTTACTTTACTTAGTTGGTGTTTGATAAGTGAGAAATTGTGTTAACTAGTTGTTCTGTTTGTTGTTTGGCCGTGCTCATCCTGAAGCTTAAATCGTTTAATAAATTAGTCTGGTCATAACATTATAAAATGACTGGTGATGATGGTTTACTCAAACTTCTTTTTATTTTAGAGGTCAGTTACTTTGGTTTTACTTCCTGTCATCAGTTTATTCTTTGACTCTTGTTTTAATTCTAATTAGTTAAAGGTTTGTTCTTGTAAAGTCGCTGAACACAAGTTTGAAGGAGATGTCAGTTTGATGAATGGCTGAATGAATGAGTGACTGCTTTTTGTTTAGTTAAAGGAACTGGAGCAAACTGTTTATAATGAATCAAGTTAAAGGAACTGGAGCAAACTGTTTATAATGAATCAAGTTAAAGGAACTGGAACAAACATGGGGAGTCGTTACAGACCATGATTTAAAGTCCAACTGTGTCAGCTTTATTATCTCTATTAAACATCTATTTTTTCAGAAAATTATTTTAGTAATGTCAGGTTTGGATTTTAGATGTTGATCAGAGGAAGAAGAAAATAGAATATTTGAACTATTTAGATTAACACAGAGATCAGATTAATTCATTATCTCCATGAAGGATTGTAGCAGAAGAATCAGATTCAAATCAACCATCAACCATCAACCATCAATCAACACATCAACCAGTGGCAGCTGGTCAATAGAGGGCGCTAGGGCGCCGCCCCTCCTGTGAAATATTGACTGTTTTATGTATCTACCAAGATCAACCATGAATCAATCAAACCTAACAAATACGAAATAAATACACACATATACATCGCGTTTTTACTTGTGCAATGGTGTAGTGGTACCATCCACACTGCCAGTAACCATTAAATGAGTCTGACTTTAGGCTAAGCTGTGATTTGCCATTTGATATAAAGCCCTCCTCCAGGTCAGGGCCGGTCATGCTGGAGTCTATGAGAGCTAGCAAACTTTTTACTGTTTACCAGCAGAAACAGCTTTTCATTGGCAGCTCTCTGCGCCCAGACCAATGGCGTTGTTCTGTCTTTTTTTTACTCTTATCATGATTGGACAATTCATCAATCAATCACGTCAATCAGGAAGCATTCGCGCCACAGCTGTAACTCGTTCTAAGAGCCAAGATGGCTGACGTTAATAGCAGAGACTCAGTGATGCTAAAGGAAAATTCAATTATTTCATTTTTTCGTCGGTCGGCTGTGGAGAAGAAAAGGGTGAAGGAGTTGGGACCCGACTGTTCGGACTTAAACATTTCGCAGCAGGCTACTGATCGTGGGAGGACATACACAAGGAGCTTCACCTCAAATGTGTATGCTAAACGGAACTGGCTAGCTGGATGTGCAGTATGTGCACACTCTCACTCTCAAACACACATACAAACAGAGAGAGAATGTTAACTTGTGTATAATTCCTATTTTTATTGATGTATTAGCACTTTTAAACTTGCTGGATTTTACATGGCAAATAAATTAAGTTAAAACTTAATTCCTTTGTAATTGTCTTTGTAAGGAAATGTTCTATTTTGTCTTTATTATTTTGTCAGAATGCACTAGAATGCTTAATTTGTATGTGAAAATCACAAAAAAAACATTACTGGGGGAGGATGCCCCCAGACCCCCCTACAGGGGTTTGATTTACAATCTTTGCACCCCCCCCAACATAAAATTCACCAGCCGCCACTGACATCAACCATCAACACATCAATCATCAATCATCAATCATCAGTCATCAATACACCAGTCATCAATCATCAGTCATCAATCATCAGTCATCAATAACCAGTCATCAATCATCAGTCATCAATCATCAGTCATCAACACATCAACCATCAACCGTTGACCATCATTTATCAACATTCAACACATCATTCATCAATCATCAACCATCAACACATCATTCATCAATCATCAGTCATCAACCATCAACACATCATTCATCAATCATCAACACATCAACCATCAACACATCATTCATCAATCATCAACACATCAACCATCAACACATCAATCATCAGTCATCAACCATCAACACATCATTCATCAATCATCAACACATCAACCATCAACACATCATTCATCAATCATCAACACATCAACCATCAACACATCATTCATCAGTCATCAACCATCAACACATCAACCATCAACACATCATTCATCAATCATCAACCATCAACACATCAACCATCAACACATCATTCATCAATCATCAACACATCAACCATCAACACATCATTCATCATTCATCAACCATCAACACATCAACCATCAACACATCATTCATCAATCATCAACACATCATTCATCAATCATCAACACATCAACCATCAACACATCAATCATCAACCATCAACACATCAACCATCAACACATCAATCATCAACCATCAACACATCATTCATCATTCATCAATCATCAACCATCAACACATCATTCATCAATCAGCAACCATCAACACATCAACCATCAACCATCAACACATTCATCATTCACCAATCATCAACCATCAACCATCAACACATCAACCATCAACACATCATTCATCAATCATCAACACATCATTCATCAATCATCAACACATCATTCATCAACCATCAACACATTCATCATTCATCAATCATCATTCATCAACACATCATTCATCAATCATCAATGATCAACACATCAACCATCAATCATCAACACATCAACCATCAATCATCAATCAATAACAAGAATAATTCTGATCAATTAATAATTTGATGACGTCAGAGCTGGAATCAATAATGAGCAAAAACAATCGCCTCGTTTCTTCTTTCGCTGATTCTATTGTTTCCATTGACACACACACACACACACACACACACACACACACACACACACACACACAACCACGGAGGGTGTGACCGGCGCCTGCGGTGCCTCCGGTGCCGCCATCCACACCGTCTGGACCGTGGGAGCAGGACTCACCGCCACCACCACGGTGTCGTCTCCGTTGAACTTCGGGATGTATTTGTCTCCGCGGCTCCGCTCCGCGTCGTTCAGCGGCCTGAAGCGACACATCACCTTCACCCCGCACACCCCGCACTCTGCCGCGTCCATCCCCGACACACAGCAACAACACACCGGCGTCCGTGTCACGGAATCACGGCCCAGATCCGCAGCCTGAAACAACGCCTCGTCGTCCGGACAAATGAGAGCGAGTCCCGTTAGTGTAGCTCCCCGGTCAGTGACTCAGATCTCTGGCGATGCTCGATTTTCAGCGTCCGGTGTGTCTCTCCATCAGATGAACAGCTCCACCTCTCACAGGTCCTCCACAGAGCTGCAGGGAACTCTGGGAAATGGAGTCCTTCAGTCCGTAAACTGATAAGTCCACCTCACTGCTCCACCCAGAGCCGATTCTAGAGTCTGTGGGGGCCCCAAGCAAAAATTCCTAGGGGGCCCTACCAACCAGTGTTCATCACCATTATGTTAGGCTATAAATAATCTGACACAACGAAAAATGCATGAAATAACCTTTTTTAATTCTAAATGTTCTAAACATGAACAACCTTGTTATTTAGGAAAATATAAAATAATAAAAGTAAAGAATCAATAAATAATAATAATAAATAAATAATAAAAATACAGTAAATTGCTTTAACAACCCAATATAAACTCTTTTCACTACCAGATAGATAGCTCCTCTTCATTTTCCTGCATCTAATTTTTCAATTTAGGTTACTGAATGATACAACGTCACCCGGGCTGGATTTTAACTGAGCAAAGCGAGTGTCAATCAACATTCCACCCAATCGGAATTTTGATATGCACTCGTGTTAAGCAGGCACTTTCTACGTTGGCACTTGATACGTATTTATATACGTATTATTTTAGCTGGCCATCAGAGAATCAATGTGTTCATTACAAGATGTTTGTGACAATCATATTCATATCGATTACATAAGTATGTATCATGATACTTAACTATGATGAGACAACATCTCTTATAATCACTGTTCTATTTACTCCACCTCACTGCTCCTCCTTTTTACTCCACCTCACTGTTCCACCTCTTTACTCCACCTCACTGCTCCTCCTTTTTACTCCACCTCACTGTTCCTCCTTTTTACTCCACCTCACTGTTCTATTTACTCCACCTCACTGCTCCTCCTTTTACTCCACCTAATTGTTCCTCCTTTTTACTCCACCTAACTGTTCCTCCTTTTTACTCCACCTCTGTTCTATTTACTCCACCTCTCCGTTCTCTTTACTCCACCTCTCTGTTCTATTTACTCCACCTCTCTGTTCTATTTACTCCACCTAACTGTTCTATTTACTCCACCTGTCTGTTCTATTTACTCCACCTCTCTGTTCTATTTACTCCACCTCTCTGTTCTATTTACTCCACCTCTGTTCTATTTACTCCACCTAACTGTTCTATTTACTCCACCTCTGTTCTATTTACTCCACCTCTCTGTTCTATTTACTCCACCTCTTTACTCCACCTCTGTTCTATTTACTCCACCTAACTGTTCTATTTACTCCACCTCTGTTCTATTTACTCCATCTCTCTGTTCTATTTACTCCACCTCTGTTCTATTTACTCCACCTAACTGTTCTATTTACTCCACCTCTGTTCTATTTACTCCACCTCTCTGTTCTATTTACTCCACCTCTTTACTCCACCTCTGTTCTATTTACTCCACCTAACTGTTCTATTTACTCCACCTCTGTTCTATTTACTCCACCTCTCTGTTCTATTTACTCCACCTAACTGTTCTATTTACTCCACCTCTGTTCTATTTACTCCATCTCTCTGTTCTATTTACTCCACCTCTCTGTTCTATTTACTCCACCTAACTGTTCTATTTACTCCACCTCTCTGTTCTATTTACTCCACCTCCTTACTCCACCTAACTGTTCTATTTTCTCCACCTCTCTGTTGTATTTACTCCACGTAACTGTTCTATTTACTCCACCTCTCTGTTCTATTTACTCCACCTCTTTACTCCACCTAACTGTTCTATTTACTCCACCTCTCTGTTCTATTTACTCCACCTAACTGTTCTATTTACTCCACCTCTCTGTTCTATTTACTCCACCTCTCTGTTCTATTTACTCCACCTCTCTGTTCTATTTACTCCACCTCTCTGTTCTATTTACTCCACCTAACTGTTCTATTTACTCCACCTCTCTGTTCTATTTACTCCACCTAACTGTTCTATTTACGCCACCTCTCTGTTCTATTTACTCCACCTCTCTGTTCTATTTACTCCACCTCTTTACTCTACCTAACTGTTCTATTTACGCCACCTCTCTGTTCTATTTACTCCACCTCTCTGTTCTATTTACTCCACCTCTTTACTCTACCTAACTGTTCTATTTACTCCACCTCTCTGTTCTATTTACTCCACCTCTTTACTCCACCTCTCTGTTCTATTTACTCCACCTCTTTACTCCACCTCTGTTCTATTTACTCCACCTAACTGTTCCATTTACTCCACCTCTCTGTTCTATTTACTCCACCTCTCTGTTCTATTTACTCCACCTAACTGTTCTATTTACTCCACCTCTCTGTTCTATTTACTCCACCTCTTTACTCTACCTAACTGTTCTATTTACTCCACCTCTCTGTTCTATTTAGTCCACCTCTTTACTCCACCTCTGTTCTATTTACTCCACCTAACTGTTCCATTTACTCCACCTCTCTGTTCTATTTACTCCACCTCTCTCTGTTCTATTTACTCCACCTCTCTCTGTTCTATTTACTCCACCTCTCTGTTCTATTTACTCCACCTCTTTACTCCACCTCTGTTCTATTTACTCCACCTCTCTGTTCTATTTACTCCACCTCTCTGTTCTATTTACTCCACCTAACTGTTCTAATTACGCCACCTCTCTGTTCTATTTACTCCACCTCTCTGTTCTATTTACTCCACCTCTTTACTCTACCTAACTGTTCTATTTACTCCACCTCTCTGTTCTATTTACTCCACCTCTTTACTCCACCTCTCTGTTCTATTTACTCCACCTAACTGTTCCATTTACTCCACCTCTCTGTTCTATTTACTCCACCTCTCTCTGTTCTATTTACTCCACCTCTCTGTTCTATTTACTCCACCTCTTTACTCCACCTCTGTTCTATTTACTCCACCTAACTGTTCTATTTACTCCACCTAACTGTTCCATTTACTCCACCTCTCTCTGTTCTATTTACTCCACCTCTTTACTCCACCTCTGTTCTATTTACTCCACCTAACTGTTCTATTTACTCCACCTCTCTGTTCTATTTACTCCACCTCTGTTCTATTTACTCCACCTAACTGTTCTATTTACTCCACCTCTCTGTTCTATTTACTCCACCTCTTTACTCCACCTAACTGTTCTATTTACTCCACCTCTCTGTTCTATTTACTCCACCTCTTTACTCCACCTAACTGTTCTATTTACTCCACCTCTCTATTTACTCCACCTCTCTGTTCTATTTACTCCACCTAACTGTTCTATTTACGCCACCTCTCTGTTCTATTTACTCCACCTCTTTACTCCACCTAACTGTTCTATTTACTCCACCTCTCTGTTCTATTTACTCCACCTCTTTACTCCACCTAACTGTTCTATTTACTCCACCTCTTTACTCCACCTGTTCTATTTACTCCACGTCTCTCTGTTCTATTTACTCCACCTCTCTCTGTTCTATTTACTCCACCTCTCTCTGTTCTATTTACTCCACCTCTTTACTCCACCTCTGTTCTATTTACTCCACCTAACTGTTCTATTTACTCCACCTCTCTGTTCTATTTACTCCACCTCTTTACTCCACCTAACTGTTCTATAAACTCCACCTCTTTACTCCACCTCTGTTCTATTTACTCCACCTCTCTGTTCTATTTACTCCACCTCTCTGTTCTATTTACTCCACCTCTTTACTCCACCTCTGTTCTATTTACTCCACCTAACTGTTCCACCTCTTTACTCCACCTCCTCACAGTTTTTTATTTTTTTTACAACCTGAACTCATTTCTGGGATAAAATACGATCGCTGACTCACCCATATAACTTTTGTGTCACATCCTTTGAGCGATACTTAGGTCAGAGTACGTTCATATAGTGGGAGAGACTGGGGCTCTGAAACACAGCCTCTAAATAGCTCATTATCTGCCATGAAGCTTCATTTCACCAATATTTAGTTATCGTACACTCTTGCTTTTCCCCGTCGAGTCCAGCGTTACCCGTTATCATCATCTGGCTGAAGGTTGTGGATGAGTCATAGCTGTAGCAAATTACAGGTAAACCATCTGACTGTTGTGGGTGCGTGTGGCGCTCAGAGATGACATCATCTGAGATCTGTAGGTCAATGTGCAGACCTGTTTTCAGGCTGTGCTTCGGTGCCCCAGTCACTCCCACTACATGGATATACACTGGTCAAAGCACTACAAATTACACAAAAGTTATATGGGTGAGAAATGATTGTATTTTATGCCAGACATAAGGTCCAGGTTGTAAATAAAACAGTAGTTTCCCTTTAACTTCTATTTTTAAATGTGCTTTTATTTTCATACTTTATCCGCCGTTTCAAATAAAAGATATTTTGATACGTCTCATGCTGCAGGTCTTCTTTAATAAGCTCTACTTTCACCTCGTCTCTCTCAAATTAACTGAAAACAAACAAACAAACCCAAAGTCTGCACGGATGAGTTTTTATTTCTGATGAGCTGATGAGATTCTGTCTCTGATAATATAAAAAGCTTCCTGTCACCGCTGCAGACAGATTTTATTTTAATGAGGTTTAAAGGATCAGAAGAAGAGAAAGACACAAGAGTTCATCCTGAAACAAAAACATCGACTCAAAGAAAGAAATCTGATTCCATCTCTGGGAAAAAAAAAAAAAATTAAACTACATGTAAACATTACCAATAAATAACCAATCAGAGCGAAGACACCTCACTCATTATGGACCAATCAGAGTGAGACATTGTGGAGTAGAGTCCTGCAGTCACATGATCACCTTGTTTAGAAACAGACGACCCATTTTACATCAGAGACATTTACAAACTGTACAACAACAACAACATTAATAATAATAACGATAAAACAACGTCCTCTCAGTTAAATGTTCTGATTCTTCTGCTTCTGGAGGTCACTGCTGTCACATTCACCAGTCAGACACTGAGGAAGAGCTGATGGGAGGAGCCATGGCTGGTGGGAGGAGCCGAGGGTGGTGGGAGGAGCCAGGGCTGGTGGGAGGAGCCAGGGCTGGTGGGAGGAGCCGAGACTGACGGGAGGAGCCAGGGCTGGTGGGAGGAGCTGAGGGTGACGGGAGGAGCCGAGGGTGGGGTAGACATGATGTTATGTGACCTCCATGGGCAGCGTGGTTTCCGTCAGTCCGTTCAGAAGTCTCTCGGGCTCGTTGGCGTCTCTGAGGACAAACCATGAATTCATGAATCGTGTTGGATGTCATCTTTGAGTTAACTTCTGATGTTATTGCCATGGTAACTGGACCAATCAGGTCTAATGATAAACGTCTCCATTGTTCTGGATGATGCTGCTCAGTATTATAATTATTATTTAAGACAGAGTTTAACTTTGAGACAGTTACTGATGAGTCTCGTTCATGTAAAGGGTTAAACATAATAAATATACCTAGGTCATAGACAGATAGATCCAGCATCCAGTAACAGTAACATACATTGAACATTCAATACAAAAACTATATAAAAAATAGAAAGTAATAAAAAAATTAGAAAGGAAGAAAGTCTTATTTAGTGCTTTTGCTGTATTATTTCTATTGTTTTGTCTTATGTCCTTATTCTTGCCGATGTATCAGCTGTGGCTGTTTCTATGAATAAAGTGGAGTTGAGTTGAACTTCAGGTCGTTCACTCGTCTGCATGTGAACAAATGAGTTTTAATTATAACTGTGACTTTAAAATGAAAGTGTCCCAATCCTGATGGATCCCACCGCTCTGGGACATGAGGGACATGCGTTTGATGCTACAGGTGAGACAGGTTTACCTGGCTGTGGAGACCTTGGGCACCCGGTCGAGGCTGGCAGCGACAGTAGCGAGCTTTAAGGCAGACGTCGGGGGGGCAGAGGGCCGAGCAGCATGGGGGTGGGCCGGAGACACGGCCCCCGCCTGGCTCCTCTGTCTGGGAAGAGACTGATGGGATGAGGACGAGGACGAACAGGAGGAGGACGCCGAGGACGAAGAGGAGGACCGAGCTGAAAGCCCCGAGCGGTTCAGAGAAGAGGAGCAGGGAGGTTTGGAGGAGCCTGAGGAGAACGACACAATAATGTTTTAATTACCTGATTCCACTGTCGTTACCATGGTAACGTGTGACAAAATGGCCGAGTCCCTCAATCTGTTTATTCACTTTATAAATGAGTCCAGGGTTCAGGGGTAGTTTTACCAGCTCAGTGACTCGGGCTCCGACAGGTGAACCACTCACCTGGAGGGTGGATCCCATTCATGCTGACGAGACCATGAGGAGATGGAGGCGCTGGAGGACCAGGAGGACCGTGAGGACCGTGAGGACCAGGAGGACCAGGAGGACCAGGAGGACCGCTGACCACAGCTGAGGCTGCAAACTGAGCACTGGCCGAGTCCAGAGTCTTCCATCCGGACCTGGACTCAACGGACCTGGACTACAGTTCAGACAAGTGTTTAAATGTGTTACCTGTGCTCTGTGTCACGTATGTAACAGGCGTGTTACCTGTGCTCTGTGTCACGTATGTAACAGGCGTGTTACCTGTGCTCTGTGTATGTAACAGGCGTGTTACCTGTGCTCTGTGTATGTAACAGGCGTGTTACCTGTGCTCTGTGTATGTAACAGGCGTGTTACCTGTGCTCTGTGTCACGTATGTAACAGGCGTGTTACCTGTGCTCTGTGTATGTAACAGGCGTGTTACCTGTGCTCTGTGTATGTAACAGGCGTGTTACCTGTGCTC
The DNA here is from genome assembly GCA_005024645.1 of Planiliza haematocheilus. Classification (NCBI taxonomy): domain Eukaryota; kingdom Metazoa; phylum Chordata; class Actinopteri; order Mugiliformes; family Mugilidae; genus Planiliza; species Planiliza haematocheilus. The sequence goes on along the minus strand of SRSE01000691.1, from coordinate 42,337 downwards.
TGTGTATGTAACAGGCGTGTTACCTGTGCTCTGTGTATGTAACAGGCGTGTTACCTGTGCTCTGTGTCACGTATGTAACAGGCGTGTTACCTGTGCTCTGTGTATGTAACAGGCGTGTTACCTGTGCTCTGTGTATGTAACAGGCGTGTTACCTGTGCTCTGTGTATGTAACAGGCGTGTTACCTGTGCTCTGTGTATGTAACAGGCGTGTTACCTGTGCTCTGTGTCACGTATGTAACAGGCGTGTTACCTGTGCTCTGTGTATGTAACAGGCGTGTTACCTGTGCTCTGTGTCACGTATGTAACAGGCGTGTTACCTGTGCTCTGTGTATGTAACAGGCGTGTTACCTGTGCTCTGTGTATGTAACAGGCGTGTTACCTGTGCTCTGTGTATGTAACAGGCGTGTTACCTGTGCTCTGTGTCACGTATGTAACAGGCGTGTTACCTGTGCTCTGTGTCACGTATGTAACAGGCGTGTTACCTGTGCTCTGTGTATGTAACAGGCGTGTTACCTGTGCTCTCTGCGGCGCCGTGTGTCTGGATGAGGGGTTGTTGCTTTGTAGTTGCAGCTGTTCCAGCTGTTGTTTCTGCATCTGGACCAGCTGTTGTTGGTGACTGTAGTACTGCTCCTCTGTGATGCCCCCTGCTGGTGGACATACAAACAACACGTATGACACACTGAAGCTGCTGAAGAGGAGGCGGTTAGGGCGACTCTGTGCTGGCTCCAAATACATGCCTATGTCTTACAATGTAATGAGTGAAACAAAAGGGGCTCCATGCTAAGCTAACATTGATAGAGACTAAGGGAGGAAACATGGGACCCAGTCAGAACCGATGACTTCTTGTCATGTTGGACTCTAGTTCTAGTTCATCTCTCAGGACTCACCTGGTCCAGAGTTCAGGACAGGTGGATGACGGCTGACTCTGCTGCTCTCTGCTGTGGACACTGTGGTTCTGCTGCCCTCCACCCTGCGGTTCTGAGACACTTTGGGTCTGAAGCAAAAACGTCTCAGGGTCTGGATATTGTTCAGGACTTCAGTCAGGGAGGGGCGAGTGTTTCCTGAGGTCAGAGGAGGCTTCTGGTCCAGTGGTACTGGGTATCCAAGGCAGGTACTGGTCCTGGTCCTAGTTCTGTAAATTGGGGGTGTTAAAGAATCCAACTGCTGCAGTACCGGATCCAGACCTGAGGAGGCTCGGTCCAGGATGATCCTGATTGGACAGAAGAAGGTGAGAAGTTAGTGAAGGAGAGTAAAGGTTTCAGCTTTGACTGAACCGGACCCATCTGGACCCTCATCCAGTCACCACAGTACTATCTCCATCATCATGTCAGTGTTGGTCCAGAATTCAGGTCAAAACCGGTTTCAGATTTAAACCCAGCTTCCTGAGAGCAGATCATTCAGGTCCCCCGTGATCTAATGGTGGCTGCATGTAGGGCTGAAAAATCAATCACCATATAATGGCGCATTTCCACTAGCACGGCTCGGCTCGGTACGGTACGGCACGGCACGGCTCGGCTCGGCTTGGTTGTGTTTCCATTACAACTGGTGCCTCCTCGACGTGGGCGGGGTCGTCATAACACGGCTGCGCGAAACCGCTGTGACGTCATTTACACGGCGCCGAGCAACGTACAAATCCGGAAGACCTCCCTCTGAATCCGTTCTTCGGCAACCAGAGTCAGGAACGTCTGGACCTCCTCCACCGACCAAGGAGCGGATTTTTTCTGAGAAGCCATCTCGTTCCAAGTCAAAAAGCAGTAAAAAGTGGTGTCTTGTCTCGCGTCTTGTTTTTATTTACATTCTAGGCGGTCGTCGCGCGGTTATGACGCTTCCAGTGACGACACTCATCGGCCAATCAGTGGAAGGCAGTCGGCTGACGTCACGTTTTAGTAACGCTTCGGCTCGCTTGGAACCAGGGCTGAGGCGATACCAAAAATGTACCCGGTTCCAGGTACTGCGTGCTAGTGGAAACACGCAATAGCGCGCCGAGCCGTGCCGTACCGAGCCGAACCGTGCTAGTGGAAATGCGCCATAAGTGTTTCCTATCAGTCGACATCCAGAATCATTGATTCATTTCTTTAAGCTGTTCTACTCAGACGTCTCAGCTCTGCTAAGCCTGACCCTTATTCTGATGCTTTGCTGCAGTGACCTGGACTTTTTCATTTTGATTGACAGCGTCATAAAAATCCCGTCATAATTTTTATCCGTCGTTTTATTTTCAAAAAAATGATAACAATGACATATTCAATAGCATTTAAAGTTCATTAATTGTTAATTAATTCAGTAGCGGTGTCCATCAAAGACGACTCATGAATCATGAATCTAGAGTCTGTTTAAGCGGCTCAGTTGAGTCCTACCACGTTTGATTGATCATCAATAAACGGCTCCATTCAAACATTTTCATCTCACTCTGCAGAGAAACTAAACGTACGACCAGACTGGACCAGCAAACAATACGCAGAGAAACCAAACTTAACCGACTCATAACCGCTGCTCGTGGATCCCTGATTAACCGAGTCAGCAGCCACTCACTCGGCCGCAGAGAAACCAAACTTAACCGACTCTTACACGACTAATCAAGAGAGACAAGAGCCAGTTAATCTGCTCACTCACCACCAAGTTAGAGACAACATCGGTCTGACTCATGTCTGACTGAAAATAACCAGAATATTAACAAACTGGTAACGTCATCTTTAATTTTTATCTATAATTTCCTCTCACGCTGTCGCTCTCATATTCTCTTTCACTCCACGCCGTTCTTTTATTATGTTGTTGTTGTCGTCTTAGCTGGGCTGTGATAGGACTCTTCTGAGGACTCCTCCTCTGCCTACATCTCCCAGAAATGGACGTGTCTATCAGGATATATATCATTTTATCGCCCAGCCCTGCCTCATGCAGAGTTTAGCTGACAGGAAAAGCTTTAGCTGACCCCTACATCAACACCTGCCTCTGAGTTTTTAACTAGGACTATATCTGAAGGACAGTTATGGAGGATCACCTGCCCCCGCGGCCCATCCTGCGCCGGCTCAGCCCGGTCCAATGAGGAGGCAGTTCAGCCAGAGAGTGACGGAGACACTGAGGGAGGAGTTCTGGGTCATCGTCTCCACCCGTCTGCTCCACAGGCTTCAGAAACAAACACAGGTCCACATTCATAGTTAATGAGCTGCTGAGTCACCATCATATGTGATTATCTGCTAATGTGAGAGGTCACAATGTGTTTAGGCCAATGAGAGATGAGCTGAGGCTAACGGTAGCTAGCATAGCACGGTCACATGGTCTCATTGTCTGGTGTCAGGGTTACAGGAGGAACTCACAGACAGATACTGGCAGCCGGCTCTCCTCCTGAACACAAAGACTCCATCAGGATCGTTCTCGTCATCTGGAGAACACGGAGGAGACTGAGGAGAGGAACACATCCAGTATCAACCACAGCTGGACAACATCTGGACAACCTGCAGTCACACTGATGTGATGCTAACCAGAGGCGCTACTGGACTGTCGTCCTCTCCTGAGCTGTGGAAGTCATACTGTCTAATGTCAGCCTGGTTGACGGTGTAGAGACCAGGCGGTCGGCTGGGACATCTCTGTGGGGGGTACAACCTGTCCCGTCTGAAGTTCTTCTTCTTCTGTCGGATCAGGTCAAAGGGAAGCTCGTCTCTGTCGGACAACGTCTTTTTCTGAGACTGAAACCAGAACACATTCTGATTATTTCACCCGTGCTTTGTTGGTCTGTGGAGGAACAGCTCCCCCTGCTGCTCATTCATAGAACTACCTTGATCCTGGACTCAGCTTTGAGCCTGGAGCCGTTGATCAGAGTCGTTGAGGTGCAGTACGCTGGTTTCTCCACCAGGGGGACGGACACATCTCTGAGGACATCTCCACTGAAGTCTTCCATCTGATACCTGGACACAGGAACACATCAGTTCCTCTCCACCACCACCAGGTCTCCTCCCCTCCATGTTCCTCCCCCTCCTCACCTCCTCTCCACCACCTCCAGGGTGAGGTGCAGCAGCTCCCTCTTGGACTTCTCTCTCCTCTTAATCATCTCCAGGATAGTGACGGTCCGACTGAACTCTCTCCTCAGTCTCAGCATCTTCTCGTACGACGCCTCGTCATTCTTACGGTTCTGAGACGCATCAGAGAGACATCAGAGACATTAGAGACAGAGAAACAACAGAGAAACAACAGAGACACAACAGAGACACAACAGAGACACATCAGAGACAGAGACACATCAGAGACAGAGACACATCAGAGACAGAGACACAACAGATCCAAGTTCCTGAAGCATAAGATTTCTAGAGGCTGACTTTACCAGACCAGACCAGACCAGACCAGACCAGGCCGGACCGGACCAGGCCGGACCAGACCAGGCCGGACCAGACCAGGCCGGACCAGACCAGGCCGGACCGGACCGGACCAGACCAGACCAGACTAGACCAGAGAGAGCCAGACCAGGCCGGACCAGACCGGACCGGACCAGACTGGACCAGAGAGAGCCAGACCAGACCAGACCAGACCGGACTGGACCGGACCGGACCGGACCAGAGAGAGCCAGACCAGACCGGACCAGACCGGACCGGACCGGACCAGACTGGACCAGACCGGACCAGAGAGAGCCAGACCAGACCGGACCAGACCAGACCGGACCAGACTGGACCGGACCAGAGAGAGCCAGACCAAACAGAACCAGACACTGCACACAGACACCAAAGAGAAGAGACGAGCTCTGACCTTCCTGGTCTGCATCTTCTCAGTTCTCCGTCTGAAGGCCACGTAGGCGTCGTTGTTGGTGGATCCGTCTCTCTTCTCCTGTTTGATGTGAGGAATCAGGGACGGACCTCGACAGTTCTTCCTCTTCCTCACCCAGTAATCGTACACAGACTTCAGCAGGTAGTCGTCCTCATTCAGCAGCAGCTTGGCCTCTGCCAGCGACACCAGCTGAAACCAGAGATCAAGCGGTTAGTCGTCCACCAACTTGTCTGTGAAGGTTCTCAGTCATCCAGGTCATGGTAATCCAAAAAAGGTTCAAAAAGGGCAACTGGACTTGTAGAGAAGGCGCTTCATCAGTTCTAGGGTTCTAGGGGACTGCTGGGAAGCCTGAAGTTAAATAGGAACTCCTCATGAAAGTTGCTTGTTCTGTTAATGGCCAGAAACCGGTGCAGCTAATTTCCTTTAACGACTGGGTATGTACCTGTCGTGGGGGGGGGGGCTGTTTTTGTCCCTGTCCTCATCCCTATTAATGGTTCTCTATGGAACAGTGGAACACGTTGAACATGTCATCCAAGTTCAACCATCACTGTAAGTTTGAGAATAATTAACCTGATGGACAGAGAAAAGAGCAGGAGCCCTACCCCTGATCCCAGACCCACAGAGAAGAGGAACCCTACCCCTGATCCATGACCTACAGAGAAGAGAGCAGGAACCCTACCCCTGATCCCAGACCCACAGAGAGGAGGAACCCTACCCCTAATCCCAGACCCACAGAGAAGAGAGCAGGAACCCTACCCCTGATCCCAGACCCACGGAGAAGAGGAAGCCTACCCCTGATCCCAGACCCACAGAGAAGAGAGCAGGAACCCTACCCCTGATCCCAGACCCACGGAGAAGAGAAAGCCTACCCCTGATCCCAGACCCACAGAGAAGAGGAACCCTACCGCTGATCCCTGACCCACAGAGAAGAGAAGAGGAAGCCTACCCCTGATCCCAGACCCACAGAGAAGAGAGCAGGAACCCTACCCCTGATCCCAGACCCACGGAGAAGAGAAAGCCTACCCCTGATCCCAGACCCACAGAGAAGAGGAACCTTACCCCTGATCCCTGACCCACAGAGATACCAGTAAAAAGTTGTTAATGGATCAGACACCAGGATAGTTGACTCCAGCCCTTTACAGTCTGAAGAGGGTTTATCAACATTTATCTACCCCATCCACCACCTCCACCCCCGGCTCTGCCCCCGGATCAGACTTCTATCAGGAAACAGGGTAAAGACAGTCAGCACCATGCAAACATTACAGGTGGAGCACAAGTGTAGCAAGTCTCTGAACACTCCACCTTCCAGGACCAATGTTGTCAGTGCTGACAACCTGAGTTAGCTAACCTCCAGAGGCGGAGGCCTCAGTGTTGGGTAGTCTCTGAGTTACCTGCTGAGTGCTGGCCTTCTCCAGCCGGTCCACCATGGTCTCAAACTGCAGAGGTCTCAGCTCCATCTTCCTGTTAAGCCGGTTGAGCAATGTCTCGTCCTCAGAGTCCATGTCGTAGTCTGGCTGCTCCAGGTCCAGACCCAGGGCTGCAAAGGAAAGACAGAAGAAAGGTGGAGGAATAGGTGGAGGACAGTTAGGAGACAGGTAGTGGAAAGGTAGAGGACGGGTAGGGAACATCTAGGAAAAAGGTGGATGACACTCACGCTGTATGTGGATGAGCTGCTTAGGAACCTTGACCTCTCCTTTGTACAGTCGGTCGTAGTAGGTGGTGTTGCTCTCTGCTTCAGGTACAGGGATCACCATGTTCTCCTTCTTTTCCCTGAACACCTGCTGGGCGGAGATCGCCCTCTGGAGGTGGTGCTCCTGAAACACACAACAGGGACAGAGTCAGAACCTGGTCTCAGTCCATGACTCCCAGATACCTCCAATACCCGTCTATGAATCCTCCACTGACCCTACGACCCTCCACTCACAGTATTAATGTTCAAAGTGTTACAATGTTCAGTATAACATGAACACTGTCGACACTATGAACACTGTCGACACTATGAACACTGTCGACACTATGAACACTGTCGACACTATGAACATTATGAACACTGTCGACACTATGAACACTGTCAACACTATGAACACTGTCAACACTATGAACACTGTCAACACTATGAACACTGTCAACACTAGTCAACACTATGAACACTGTCGACACTGTGAAAACTGTCGACACTATGAACACTATGAACACTGTCGACACTATGAACACTGTCAACACTATGAACACTGTCAACACTGTCAACACTATGAACACTGTCAACACTAGTCAACACTATGAACACTGTCAACACTAGTCAACACTATGAACACTGTCAACACTAGTCAACACTGTGAACACTGTCGACACTGTGAACACTGTCGACACTGTGAACACTGTCGACACTGTGAACACTGTCGACACTGTCGACACTATGAACACTGTCGACACTATGAACACTGTCGACACTATGAACACTATGAACACTGTCAACACTATGAACACTGTCAACACTATGAACACTGTCAACACTATGAACACTGTCAACACTATGAACACTGAACACTATGAACACTGAACACTATGAACACTGTCGACACTATGAACACTGTCGACACTATGAACACTGTCGACACTATGAACACTGTCGACACTATGAACACTGTCAACACTATGAACACTGTCAACACTGTCAACACTGTCAACACTATGAACACTATGAACACTGTCAACACTATGAACACTGTCGACACTATGAACACTGTCGACACTATGAACACTGTCGACACTATGAACACTGTCGACACTATGAACACTATGAACACTATGAACACTATGAACACTATGAACACTATGAACACTATGAACACTGTCAACACTATGAACACTATACACTATGAACACTGTCAACACTATGAACACTGTCAACACTATGAACACTGTCAACACTATGAACACTATACACTATGAACACTGTCAACACTATGAACACTGTCAACACTATGAACACTATACACTATGAACACTGTCAACACTATGAACACTGTCAACACTGTCAACACTATGAACACTATGAACACTGTCAACACTATGAACACTGTCAACACTATGAACACTGTCAACACTATGAACACTGTCAACACTATGAACACTATACACTATGAACACTGTCAACACTATGAACACTATGAACACTGTCGACACTATAAACACTGTCGACACTATGAACACTATGAACATTATGAACACTGTCAACACTGTCAACACTATGAACACTGTCGACACTATGAACACTGTCGACACTATGAACACTGTCGACACTATGAACACTGTCGACACTATGAACACTGTCGACACTATGAACACTGTCGACACTATGAACACTGTCAACACTGTCAACACTATGAACACTATGAACACTGTCGACACTATGAACACTGTCGACACTATGAACACTATGAACACTGTCAACACTGTCAACACTATGAACACTATGAACACTATGAACACTGTCGACACTATGAACACTGTCGACACTATGAACACTGTCGACACTATGAACACTGTCGACACTATGAACACTGTCGACATTATGAACATTATGAACACTATGAACACTGTCAACACTATGAACACTGTCAACACTGTCGACACTATGAACACTGTCGACACTATGAACACTGTCGACACTATGAACACTGTCGACACTATGAACACTATGAACACTGTCGACACTATGAACACTATGAACACTATGAACATTATGAACACTGTCAACACTGTCAACACTATGAACACTATGAACACTATGAACACTGTCGACACTATGAACACTGTCGACACTATGAACACTGTCGACACTATGAACACTGTCGACACTATGAACACTGTCGACATTATGAACATTATGAACACTATGAACACTGTCAACACTATGAACACTGTCAACACTGTCAACACTATGAACACTGTCGACACTATGAACACTGTCGACACTATGAACACTGTCGACACTATGAACACTGTCGACACTATGAACACTGTCGACACTATGAACACTATGAACACTATGAACACTGTCAACACTATGAACACTGTCAACACTATGAACACTGTCGACACTATGAACACTATGAACACTATGAACACTGTCAACACTGTCAACACTATGAACACTATGAACACTATGAACACTGTCGACACTATGAACACTGTCGACACTATGAACACTGTCGACACTATGAACACTGTCGACACTATGAACACTGTCGACATTATGAACATTATGAACACTATGAACACTGTCGACACTATGAACACTGTCGACACTATGAACACTGTCGACATTATGAACATTATGAACACTATGAACACTGTCAACACTATGAACACTGTCAACACTGTCAACACTATGAACACTGTCGACACTATGAACACTGTCGACACTATGAACACTGTCGACACTATGAACACTGTCGACACTATGAACACTGTCGACACTATGAACACTATGAACACTATGAACACTGTCAACACTATGAACACTGTCAACACTATGAACACTGTCAACACTGTCGACACTATGAACACTGTCAACACTATGAACACTATGAACATTATGAACACTATGAACACTGTCAACATTATGAATACTGTCAACATTATGAACACTGTCGACACTGTGAACACTATGAACATTATGAACACTATGAACACTGTCAACACTATGAACACTATGAACACTGTCGACACTATGAACACTGTCAACACTATGAACACTATGAACATTATGAACACTATGAACACTGTCAACATTATGAATACTGTCAACATTATGAACACTGTCGACACTGTGAACACTGTCAACACTATGAACACTGTCAACACTATGAACACTGTCAACACTATGAACACTATGAACACTGTCGACACTATGAACACTGTCGACACTATGAACACTGTCGACACTATGAACACTGTCGACACTATGAACACTGTCGACACTATGAACATTATGAACACTGTCGACACTATGAACACTGTCGACACTATGAACACTGTCGACACTATGAACACTGTCGACACTATGAACACTGTCGACACTATGAACACTATGAACACTGTCGACACTATGAACACTATGAACACTGTCGACACTATGAACACTGTCGACACTATGAACACTGTCGACACTATGAACACTGTCGACACTATGAACACTGTCGACACTATGAACACTGTCGACACTATGAACATTATGAACACTGTCAACACTATGAGCACTGTCAACACTATGAACACTGTCAACACTATGAACACTGTCAACACTATGAACACTGTCAACACTATGAACATTATGAACACTGTCAACACTATGAACACTGTCAACACTATGAACACTGTCAACACTATGAACACTGTCAACATTATGAACACTGTCAACATTATGAACACTGTCAACACTATGAACATTTTCTACATTATGAACACTGTCAACACTATGAACATTTTCTACACTATGAACACTGTCAACACTATGAACATTTTCTACATTATGAACACTGTCAACACTATGAACATTGTCTACACTATGAACACTGTCAACACTATGAACACTGTCAACACTATGAACATTTTCTACACTATGAACACTGTCAACACTATGAACATTTTCTACATTATGAACACTGTCAACACTATGAACATTTTCTACACTATGAACATTGTCAACACTATGAGCACTGTCAACACTATGAACATTTTCTACACTATGAACACTGTCAACACTATGAACATTGTCTACACTATGAACATTGTCTACACTATGAACACTATGAACACTATGATCTTTTTGATCAATGCTAATCTGTGGAGAAGCTGCAGCGTCACCTACAGATAAAACTAAATAATTCAAGTAGTTCATAGTACAGTCAAGTTCCGGTCCTACTCATGGGCCACGCTCATATATATGTTTAGAATTTGCTGCGGGCCGAATAAAAGTGGTCCGTGGGTCGTAGTTTGGACACCATTCCATTAAACTCACTTAACGTGTGTTTTTAGCTACTCAAGTGAGACCAACGCAGCAGCTAGGAGCTAGCAGCTAGCGGTGAGTTACCATGACAACCGCCTACAAACATAAACGTCACAGAACGCTGAGCGCTCAAACGTCACTGGCGCTACGCAGACGGCGTACGCAGAGCGTAGGCTTCACGTAACCTGCGTACGTTCATGTGTGCGGTCGCTCCTCGAACACTACGTACGGACAGAACTGTACGTAAACACGTCATGAATCCCACCGAGCAGAGAGCTAACGCTAACAGCCAGAGAAAGAGTTTAAATTAAAACGAGTCTGTACCAGCTCTTCTTCTTTCTCCATTCCGGTGGGCATCTGCGGGACGGCCCGGTTGATCGACACGCAGTCTGTCAGGTCCGGCAGGTCTCTGTTGCGGTAAACCGGGAGCGGTTTGGCGGCGTCTAGCGCTCGCGCCCGGAACGAGAGTTTACTCATTGTTTGCGCCAAATCAGAGACAATCCGAGGAACCGTGAATCCCGACACCAACCCGCCGTGAATCCGCTCCGGACGCGACTGTGTCCGCCGCAGCACGGTTCATCCGCGTCAGCTTCTCCGATCCCCGGCGGCAGAACTCATCGGTGTGCGAGTTTAACCGGACGTAGCGGCCGCTTTTTCTGGCTGCTCTGTTCCCTGCGCCGCGGAAAACATGGCGGACATTTCCACACCAGCGGCGGAGCAATCCCATCAGCCACTGCGGCACAAAAAACACGCGGACTGGTGGAGCGCGCGCAGCTCGTGGAAGAAACTTTAAGGATCATTTAATTAATTAATTAATTAACGACTGTGTGTGTTATTCATTAAATAACAAACATATGATGTAAAATATTAATTATTAATTAAGAGGAAATGTTAATAATGTCATTTTTGTTTTTGTCTTATTTGAATAAAATTATTGAAATAATTAAAGTAATGTGATGTTTTGCTGTTGTGATTAAAATCATGACATCTGCATATTTGTTTTGTTCTATCAGAGAACTTATCAGACAGACCTGAACACGCTGCGTCCTGCAGGCGACGCTAACGGGCTGTGACCAATAGAATCACAGTCAACGGATCAATAACATCCTGTTCTGCTCTGAAATCTAAATCCACTGATCAGTGACTGAGGATGTGAATCTGAAGCTCAGAATCACTTTTTATTTTAGCTGTAAAATGATAAGAACGGCACCAAGCTGTACCTGAGAGATGAGGCCAGGTAGAGACTCTGTCCTGGCTGCATGTGACCTTCATCGTGATGATGATGATGATGATGAAGCTTCATACAGCTGATACTCTCTAAAGTCAGACTGAATGTCACATCTCAGATCACTTCTCTTTTATTCTTTATTTATTCCACTTCAGTAATTAACATCTGACTCTAATGATTTTCAGCCGTCGTCATTTCTTTCTAATATGTTCAATCAATCAATCTTTATTTATGAAACAGCACTGGCCAAAGTGCTGTACCCAGACATAAGAATCAAAAAACTGGTTTTAGGAGAGGATTTAAAATGAGGAAGACAGTCGGCCTGTCTGATGCTGAAGCCGTTCCACAGATTGAGGCTGTAAAGGCTCGGTCACCTCTCAACCAACAATGACCTCCAAATAAAAGGACGGAAGCTGTGATCACTCCATGTTTACTGTGCTTGTATTTTATGGACAGCCTCTTTATTTTTGTCACATATCAGTAACTAACGCTCAGTCTCATGGATGAGAACACCTCCAACACAACCCACCACTTTGTTGACTGGCTTCTTTATTGGTGACACTGAAGGACAAGAGAGAACATGCTCTGAAATCTAAATCTCTCTTTCTCTGTCTGTACCCGGCTGGCCTTAGGCAGATGGTTCCTCCATACGAGCTGGTTCTGTTCAAGGTTTCTTCCTGTTAAAGGGAGTTTTTCCTGCCACCGTTGCCTTCAGGCTGCTCTGGGGGTTTCAGGGCGGGTCTTGTAAAGCGTCTTGAGACGATTTGTGTTGTTATTGACGCTATATAAATAAAATTTAACTGAACTGAACATGAAAACCCACTTATAACATATGTCATGTCTTCACTCTGATGTCATTCATTCATTCATTCATCCTGTGAAGGCTCATGGGGTTCTGGAGTCTATCCCGGCTGTGATTGGCTTGGGGGGGGGGGGGTCCACCCTGGACAGGTCTCCAGTCTATCCCAGCAGTGATTGGTCTAGAGGGGGGTCCACCCTGGACAGGTCTCCAGTCTATCCCAGCAGTGATTGGTCTAGAGGGGGGTCCACCCTGGACAGGTCTCCAGTCTATCCCAGCAGTGATTGGTCTAGAGGGGGGTCCACCCTGGACAGGTCTCCAGTCTATCCCAGCAGTGATTGGTCTAGAGGGGGGTCCACCCTGGGCAGGTCTCCAGTCTATCCCAGCAGTGATTGGTCTAGAGGGGGGTCCACCCTGGACAGGTCTCCAGTCTATCACAGGGCTAACACAGAGAGACAGAATCACCAATGAACCTAAGCAGCATGTCTTTGGACGGTGGGAGGAAGCTGGAGAACCTGGAGAGAACCCACACAAACACAGGGAGAACATGCAGACTACACACAGAAAGGAACCAGTCCATGCATTAGAACCCAGAACCTTCTGCTGGGAGCCATCAGTGATGACCACCTCTCCACTGTGATGTCAAAAAGGTGTTAATTCACCTGAGGATCATTGTGGCGGGTGGAGTTAAACTTTACCCATTATTTAGTCTAGATCACTTACTAATGTCAAAATATTAGGAACATGTGTCAGTTCATATGTAGCAGCTCACACAGTCTGGAAAGACAGTTTAAGAAGATGTAAAACAGCTCTCTGTAATATTAGAACAGCATTTTATTCACCAAGAACAAGAATAAGCTCTATGATCAGCTCTATGTTCAGCTCTATGTTCAGCTCTATGATCAGCTCTATGATCAGCTCTATGTTCAGCTCTATGTTCAGCTCTATGTTCAGCTCTATGATCAGCTCTATGATCAGCTCTATCATCAGCTCTATGTTCAGCTCTATGATCAGCTCTATGTTCAGCTCTATGTTCAGCTCTATGATCAGCTCTATGTTCAGCTCTATGTTCAGCTCTATGATCAGCTCTATGTTCAGCTCTATGTTCAGCTCTATGATCAGCTCTATGTTCAGCTCTATGTTCAGCTCTATGATCAGCTCTATGATCAGCTCTATCATCAGCTCTATGTTCAGCTCTATCATCAGCTCTATGATCAGCTCTATGTTCAGCTCTATGTTCAGCTCTATGATCAGCTCTATGTTCAGCTCTATGTTCAGCTCTATGATCAGCTCTATGTTCAGCTCTATGTTCAGCTCTATGATCAGCTCTATGTTCAGCTCTATGATCAGCTCTATCATCAGCTCTATGTTCAGCTCTATGTTCAGCCCTATGTTCAGCTCTATGTTCAGCTCTATGATCAGTTCTATGATCAGCTCTATGATCAGCTCTATGTTCAGCTCTATGTTCAGCTCTATGATCAGCTCTATGATCAGCTCTATGATCAGCTCTATGTTCAGCTCTATGTTCAGCTCTATGATCAGCTCTATGATCAGCTCTATGATCAGCTCTATGATCAGCTCTATGTTCAGCTCTATGTTCAGCTCTATGTTCAGCTCTATGTTCAGCTCTATGATCAGCTCTATGATCAGCTCTATGATCAGCTCTATGTTCAGCTCTATGATCAGCTCTATGATCAGCTCTATGATCAGCTCTATGATCAGCTCTATGTTCAGCTCTATGATCAGCTCTATGTTCAGCTCTATGTTCAGCTCTATGTTCAGCTCTATCATCAGCTCTACAGGACATTTACTCTCGTTCGTACATGAGGCCCCAGGTGTTTCTCCAGGTGTTTCTCCAGGTGTTTCTCCAGATGTTTCTCCAGTTTCTTCCTGCATTGTACGGATTGTATGGCATGACGCATGGAATCAGCAGAAACTGTTAATTTTCCCAGAATCTCCCAGTTGTCTCCAGTAGATCTTAGTGTTAAACCATCAGCTCCATATTCAGTTCATCTTCATTAACAAGACGTGTGCCTCAGTCTTTTCAGATTACCTTCAGGTTTTAGGGTTCTATGACGAGAATGGGCCTGGTTCTATTGTTACTAGAACCTTTGTGGCATTATAAACTCCTGGTCCAGTTCTAGTCTTGGGGTTGCTGACCTTTAACCCTTAGACCATTTCTGTCCTTGAGTCCCTGAACGCCTCATTCTGCTTCATGAATCTGGTCTCGTTGATCTTCACTGATTGAGGAGGAGCTGCTCTGAGCAGGCGTCTGACTCCAGGTCGTTGGATTCTGAATCTCAGGACTCAACCTGTTGTGACAGCATCAGCCGTCTCTGTGTTCAGGTAGCTGGTGGGTGGAGCTTAGCTCTGACCAGAGAAGCACACCTGATCAGACTGGGCTCAAGATGAAATAACCCTGGAGGAAGACCTCGTCTCTGTCTGATCTTAGAGAAAGGTTTGATCTCACCACTAAGAGCCAGACGCTGTTTTTATCATTTTATTTAAAATGCTTCGATTGTCTTCAATATAAAAAACTCACAGAAGATTTTAAATTAAAAATAACATCTAACAGAAACATTTCAAACCGATGGTGATCAATAAATCAGGATTCTTTTCTCCATAAATAAATAAAAACGTGAACACGTGGTGTTGGATCAAGCAGATAAATGTTCACACGTCCATGTTTCACTGAGTTCATCGTAGCATCTTTAGTTTCAACATGATTCATAAAAGTAAACGATAAACACTGAAATAAATGAGACACGATCTGGTTCCTCCATCTGAAGAACATGTGACCAGACACAGAGCTGCTCCACGTCTTCACACAACGTCCTGAGAGGAGACAAAGACAACCCAGCACACTTAAAGTGAGCCAATATTACATATCATGTCCTCCTGGTACCAGCTGATCAGTGTTCTCCAGCAGCTTGGTTCCTCAGAACAGAACCACTTCAGTTCTGAGATGTTGGTGGGTTTCCTCACATCAACTGCTGCTTCAGGTCCAACAACAACATTTCTATTGGATGATCCAGAGGAGGCATGAGACAAGGTCACGTGGTCTGATGGGACAGTATTTAACCTTCTGGTATGACGTGTTTGGAGGAAGAAGAAGGACGACTGCACCGACTGAGGACAGGCTGATGGGGACATGTATGGGTCTACCAGAATGACAATGAGCCAAACACACAGCCAGGACAAGGAGTGGCCCAGTCAGTCTCTAGACCTGAACCCAACAGAAACTCTACTGAGGACGTGTGTCTGGAGGACGGGTTGTCTTCTCTTAGGATGTTGTGAGACTGAAGGACAAACTGCAGCTCTGCTCATGACACACATCAGATGACACTCAGCTTTCACTAAAACATCATGACGTCTTAATTTCTCTCCATCGTCACATTATCCCAGAAAAAGTCTTTTATTTTGTAGGAAAAACAGGAAGTGAGTGGACCGTCCTGCAGCTGGAGGTCACATGACGTCCAGCAGATCACCTGAGTCTGTGAGAACCACGTGATTGGTCCGTCTCCTCGTCATAGGCTCGACTCTTTAGGCGGGTAGTCCACGTTGGTTACCATGGTGACGACGGTGACGACCTCCTCAGGCGCCGTGGCGACCGTCTGACGCTGCATCTGCACGACCCGTTCCTCCACGCAGCCGGCCGACAGACGAGCCTCAGCCTCGTGGTCCCAGCACTCCTCCATCGTCTCACACAGCAGGACCAGACCCTGGAGGGGGACGGGACAGACGCGGGGTTAGAGAGGCGACAACAAGACAACAACAACGACAACACAGCAGGACCTGGGGGGTATTCCAGAAAGCAGGTTTACTGGTTTAACTGGATATGTTAACCCAGAGTTAGCGGTAAACCTGGTTCGGTTCCAGAAAGCTCAGATATGATCAGGCTATGTATGTAACCATAGTAACACAGGCTCTGAACTCAACCTGGTAGGGTCAGGTTATGTTCAGGTTATGTTCAGGTTATGTTATCGGTCATTTTAGAACAAGGCTTCACAAATTAGACATAAGTGATTTAGGTCTATCAGGGAAAATATATTGCACTAGTTCATTCTGCTCCTCCTGGGAGGTTGAGGGCTCCGATGACGTGCCCCCAGGAATCCCCTCCGTCATCAGACGCCCTCGATTGATACTGATCACCAGCTCCTCCACAGGGGTGAGGGGGGACACCGCTGGACCAGAACCGGTCTTCCTCTCCTCTGCTTTCTTCCTATTGGCTATAAAATGAATGTACCTTGTTTAATATGTCAATTCAAGAATATAATAGTGGATAAGTGATGTCTAAGACGATGCACCCAGATATATCTGACCAACTTGGACAATGTTTTTATATTTAGTTTTCTCTTGAGGGCGGTCGGGTTACATCTAATTAAAAATAATACAATATATGACAAGGTAGTCTATAGTATAAGAAAGTCTCATACAAAGCCGTTAATATGTAGAATAATATCTACTGAATTATTCTGCTTCTGACATACATTAATGTGATATATTAAACATTTACACGGTCGGCTATTCTCTACCAATCAAGGTCTGGTTCCTTACAGACGCTAAGTTTTGCTTTTTTACGTTATTATCGCTCTTTCTTCCTCGTACGCCTCGAGCAGAACTTGCTGCTCCGCTTCAGAAAAACAGGCTGATCTGAGCTTTGACATTTTTACTCATGGTTTCTCTCAATAGATGATGCTTTTATAACTTCACCGTGAACGGGCACAACTCTAGCTGAACCAACACGGGGTTGATTGAACTGATTACTAACCGGTGTTTTAACCGACAGCTCGGGTTTAGTCGCCTCAGGATCAGACGGTAACACAGAGGTTAAGTTTTATCTCAGTGTTTGGTAAACCTCCTTTCTGGATTACCCCCCAGGACCAGACCCTGGAGGGTGACGGGACAGACGCAGGGTAAGAGAGACACAGAGTCAGGGAGCCAACTAAACACGTATCAACCGGACTGAGGACACCTGGACATCGACCCAGACTGGTGCATTCTGGGTAACGTAGTGACTCACTGCATGTTTCTGCCAGCACTCTCTGAGCGTCGGCCTCAGCTTCTTGTGGACAACCACGTCCTGCATGTCCTCCAGAGATGGATGCTGACCCACCTCCTCCTCAAAGGGCAGCATGTACTCATCCACAGGACCTGGACCAGAGACACCAGAGGGGCATTAGAGACATCGGGGACATTGTGTCATGATGTACTGTTTTGGTATCTTCATGTCTTTGTCTGTCCCCATCCCTGTGATCACACTCAGTTGTCTTCTCATTGGTTACACCTGTCTCCCGGGATTTAACCCGGAAGTGGGCGGGATTTAACCCGGAAGTGGGTCTGGTTGTCTTGAAATGAGCGAGGTTTTAACTGGTATGTTATTTTAAGCATGCAATTGATATGGGCTGATCAGAAATAGTTATTTATTGCTGATTAGAAAACTGTTTACAGGACAGCATCAGCATTGAGCTTCAGAGATCAATGGTTTTGATCACGATAGCAAACGAACTATTTACAGAACAAGTTTTGCAACAATGCGGTTGCAATTATCAAGTAAAATGTAATGAACAAGAGTTTTCATGCTCAACAATAACTTTCTTATTTTAACTTTAATTTTTTTTATGATCAGTGTGATCTTTTTTTTATATACACTACCGTTCAAAAGTTTGGGGTCACCCAAACAATTTTGTGTTTTCCATGAAAAGTCACACTTATTCACCACCATACGTTGTGAAATGAATAGAAAATAGAGTCAAGACATTGACAAGGTTAGAAATAATGATGATTTGTATTTGAAATAAGATTTTACATCAAACTTCGCTTTCGTCAAAGAATCCTCCATTTGCAGCAATTACAGCATTGCAGATCTTTGGCATTCTAGCTGTTAATTTGTTGAGGTAATCTGGAGAAATTGCACCCCACGCTTCCAGAAGCAGCTCCCACAAGTTGGATTGGTTGGATGGGCACTTCTTGCGTACCATACGGTCAAGCTGCTCCCACAACAGCTCAATGGGGTTCAGATCTGGTGACTGCGCTGGCCACTCCATCACCGATAGAATATGAGCTTCCTGCTTCTGCTCTAAATAGTTCTTGCACAATTTGGAGGTGTGTTTAGGGTCATTGTCCTGTTGTAGGATGAAATTGGCTCCAATCAAGCGCTGTCCACTGGGTATGGCATGGCGTTGCAAAATGGAGTGATAGCCTTCCTTATTCAGAATCCCTTTTACCCTGTACAAATCTCCCACCTTACCAGCACCAAAGCAACCCCAGACCATCACATTACCTCCACCATGCTTAACAGATGGCGTCAGGCATTCTTCCAGCATCTTTTCATTTGTTCTGCGTCTCACAAACATTCTTCTTTGTGATCCAAACACCTCAAACTTAGATTCGTCCGTCCACAACACTTTTTTCCAGTCTTCCTCTGTCCAATGTCTGTGTTCTTTTGCCCATCTTAATCTTTTTCTTTTATTGGCCAGTCTCAGATATGGCTTTTTCTTTGCCACTCTGCCCTGAAGCCCAGAATCCCGCAGCCGCCTCTTCACTGTAGATGTTGACACTGGTGTTTTGCGGGTACTATTTAATGAAGATGCCAGTTGGGGACCTGCGAGGCGTCTGTTTCTCAAACTAGAGACTCTAATGAACTTATCTTCTTGCACAGTTGTGCTACGTGGCCTCCCACTTCTTTTTCTACTCTGGTTAGAGCCTGTTTGTGCTGTCCTCTGAAGGGAGTAGTACACACCGTTGTAGGAAATCTTCAATTTCTTAGCAATTTCTCGCATGGAATAGCCTTCATTTCGAAGAACAAGAATAGACTGTCGAGTTTCAGATGAAAGTTCTCTTTTTCTGGCCATTTTGAGCGTTTAATTGACCCCACAAATGTAATGCTCCAGAAACTCAATCTGCTCAAAGGAAGATCAGTTTTGTAGCTTCTGTAAAGAGCTAAACTGTTTTCAGATGTGTGAACATGATTGCACAAGGGTTTTCTAATCAGCAATTAGCCTTCTGAGCCAATGAGCAAACACATTTCACCATTAGAACACTGGAGTGATAGTGGCTGGAACTAGGCCTCTATACACCTATGTAGATATTGCACCAAAAACCAGACATTTGCAGCTAGAATAGTCATTTACCACATTAGCAATGTATAGAGTGTATTTCTTTAAAGTTAAGACTAGTTTAAAGTTATCTTCATTGAAAAGTACAGTGCTTTTCCTTCAAAAATAAGGACATTTCAATGTGACCCCAAACTTTTGAACGGTAGTGTATATATTTTTTTTTTGGTTTTTTTTGTTTTTCTTTTTTTCCCACACCAGGTGTGTGTGTGTGAGTGTAGCTTGATTTCCAATATTTATACCACTACTAGCTTTGTTTTTTCACGAAATACAGCAAGAAAGTGTTAGAGCCAGGCAGCCAGATGACGGTTAAAAAAAGAAAAAGAAAAAAAAAATCTCCGACAGGCAGAGACGCAACGCGAGTCGGCACCACGTCTGAACGAAGTACCAGAACTCTACTAGTTCATAAGTAAGTACCAACCTAAGTAATATAACCTGAAGCTGAAGAAAGAAACCCTAAACATTAACGGAAAACGTCCCGCGAACCCGAGTGACTGAGGGAGAGACAGAGAGCTGTTCTGTGTGTGAGTGATCAGAGCGGACACAACAACACATCTGCGAGTGTGTAGGGGAGGGGCTGTAGTCTATCACAGAACGCAGACACAGCCAGCTACCCAATGAGGATTTTTATTTAATCCGAGCACAGATATTGACTCGTATTACTCGTATAATACTCGTACTCGGCAAAAGTGCTTTATCCGTACCGGATACTCGTTTCAGCCGAGTATCCGGCTCAACTCTAGTATTTATCAAAGTTATTTTGGTCCCTGTCTCTCTTTGTGTCCTGCCTCACCACCATGATGCTAATGCTAATGCTAGCGTGCTCAGAGCGGCCATGTTGCTCACCGTCAGCAGCTTTGCAGCGCGAGGCCAGTTCCCACAGCACCAGGCCCAGAGCGTACATGTCTATCCTCAGAAAGGCGTCTCTCTGGAAGTTGATGGCCCCTTCCAGGACCTCAGGGGCCATGTATCTCCGGGTCCCCACCTGACAGACACAACACAGGGCCCAGTTAAATGAACTGATCGGACCACATGAGCCATCACCATGGTAACAGACAGGTACACTCACCTGTCCATGAGTGTCTCCTGGAGATTTCCCCGCCTCGAACCTGAGAGCGAGTCCGAAGTCAGCGATGCAGGCGGTGAGGTCAGACTTCAGCAGAATGTTCTTACTTTTAATGTCCCTGGAAAACAGTCAGAGTGAGACCTCCTGTCTGAGACCTCCTATTTGAGGACTCCTATCTGAGACCTCCTATCTGAGACCTCCTATCTGAGACCTCCTGTCTGAGACCTCCTATCTGAGGACTCCTATTTGAAGACTCCTGTCTGAGACCTCCTGTCTGAGACCTCCTGTCTGAGACCTCCTATTTGAGGACTCCTATCTGAGACCTCCTATCTGAGACCTCCTGTCTGAGACCTCCTATCTGAGGACTCCTATTTGAAGACTCCTGTCTGAGACCTCCTATCTGAGGACTCCTATCTGAGGACTCCTATCTGAGGACTCCTATTTGAGGACTCCTATCTGAGACCTCCTATCTGAGACCTCCTCTCTGAGGACTCCTGTCTGAGACCTCCTCTCTGAGGACTCCTAACTGAGACCTCCTCTCTGAGGACTCCTGTCTGTGACCTCGTCTCTGAGACTTACCTGTGTGCGATGGCAGGTTTGTGTCCATCCTTGTGTCCAGGTATGTCCTCATGCAGGTAGGAGAGACCTCTAGACATGGACTGAGCGATGTGACACAGATCAGACCAGGAGAGGACGTTGGCCTTCAGGTAGTCAGTCAGAGATCCCTGAGGATGAGGGTAGTTCAAAGTTTAGTATATTATGTTTAATATGACCTTTTCTGCCGATATCCGATATTCCGATATTGTCTAACTCTTAATTTCCGATACCGATATCACCCGATACCGATATATTCAGTCATTTTACACCAAAATTGTGAGGTAACAACATAACATATCACCTATTATGGAATTAACACATTATGCCTAATTTTATTGCGACGTCCCACTGGATGCAAACATAAATGCAACATGGCTTTTCAAATGTAAACACTGTCTGTGCAAAATAAGTTACTGAAAAAAGAGACAAAAAGTGCCATTTATTTATTTTTTGTGTGTTTTTAGAGAGAATATTTTGCCTCAAACACTACAGACAATATCAAAACAAGGAAGACAAATGTAGATATAACTCCACATGATTCTTCTTGAGGTGGGTTGATGTATTAAAGCACAGTTACTCATTGCGCAGCTCGTGAGCCACATGCGGCTCATCAGGCTATAACTGGCGGCTCGCATGGTAGCTACAGTATCACACTGCCACTGAATGCAATCCACTATTTACCAGCAATGCTGCTTAAACTGCCATCTCGTGGCGATACGTTGTAATACATTTCACGCAGCTGAATCACGGAAAGCGTGAATGAAGGTGGACATGTGGCATTGTTTACAAAACTTGACCGCAACACACGTTTGCAGGCAGGCGACGTAAACTCTGCTAGCGTAAAACACACAATGGACCGGTTTTTAATAAAAAGAGACAGAAACGAGCTCATTAAAGTAAATCTGGTCTTAAATGAAAATGTATTGGCCGTGTTAATTATTTTTTGTGGGATGTCCAATTTGTATGTTGTCGTAAACGTGGCTCGCCTTTTGATTTTGCACTGCTAATGTGGCTCTAAATAGGAAGACGCCTTGTTTCCTCCTCTCATAACCACCTTTGCTTTGCAGTCATTACAAATCGCATATTTACTGTTAGTAGGTGACACTTGGAAATACTTCCAAACCACGGACATCTCATACACCGGGCGAGCTAGCTTGTTAGCCACGGTTAGCGACCTAGAGACTAGAGTGTTGTTGTTATACGTCATCAAGCACGCGCCTGTTAACGTCCCATGCTGCGTTCATGCAGACTCGGAAATGCTGATGCCTACAGAACAAACATCGGTTATGAAAACCTGATACCGATAATTCCGGATATTACATCTTTAACTCAATATCGGCCGATAATATCGGACATCCCTAATTATGTTATGTTATTATGTTATGTCACAGTCACCTTCTAGAGGTCACAGTCACCTTCTAGAGGTCACAGAGGTCACAGTCACCTTCTAGAGGTCACAGTCACCTTCTAGAGGTCACAGAGGTCACAGAGGTCACAGAGGTCACAGAGGTCACAGTCACCTTCTCGTGGTAGGCTGTTATGAGCCACAGCTCCGGCTCCCGTTCACTGCTTCTCTTCTGGGCTCCAATGAACTGCAGCAGGTTCTCATGTCTCATCCCACTCAGAGTGTAGATATCATACTCATTCTGCCATGACTCTTTATCCTGAGGTCAAAGGTCACAGGTCAGAGGTCAGCACTAGATGATCCTAAAAAAAAGTGTCTGACACAGATTTAGTGAGTGTTATGCACGAGAGACAGTCAGAGAGAGAGAGACAGAGAGAGAGACATAGACAGACAGAGAGAGAGACAGACAGAGAGAGAGAGACAGAGAGAGAGACATAGACAGACAGAGAGAGAGACAGACAGAGAGAGAGACAGAGACAGACAGAGAGAGAGACAGAGACAGACAGAGACAGAGACAGAGACAGAGACAGACAGACCTGTATGGGGAACGTTTTAACGGCCACGTATTCACTCAGCAGCTGAGCCTTCCACACACAACCAAAGCGCCCCCTAGCTTTGATCTCCAGCAGCTGCAGAGGTTTCTGGCCCAAAATGGGGGAAGGGAGCAACGGACCAGGTTCCTGAAAGAAGATACCAAGAAACATGGGTCAGGTGTGATCAGGTGTGAACCAGGTGACAGGCATAAACTAGAAGTTGAATGTCTTCATATTTTTTAATGTTGACTAACATCGCCTAGTCTCTGATGACGGTAGAAAGTAATGAAATACTCTGCTACACAGGCTACTGTGTCAAATAATAGAACACAATAGAAGTGAACATGAGCTCATCAATACTGTGCTCTACAGGTATGTACAGCCTGTATAAAAACAGGCAGCCACTCAGCACCATCAGCAGCATAGTCCTCCACAGCTTAGTGTTAGATGGGACAGTGTAGCAGCTTTATCAGAGAGCTGATGTGCAGCCTCCTTCTCTGTTACCACATGACTTTAACGGTTCCTCTGCTAGCGTTAGCATTAGCATGGGTAGTATGGGCTTCATCTTTAGTAAAGTATTTCCACACACATGATGAACCCACTGGGCTCCTCACCTGTCTGCTAGGAGGCAGCCATGATGTTATGGTCACGTGATCAGTTACTAGTCGTCATGATGCTCAAAGCAGTAAAACCAACTAGAAGCCTAGAAACCCTAGCGTGAACCAGGTGACAAGTATGAACCAGGTGAGGTGCAGACCAGGTGACAGGTGTGACTGAGGTGACAGGTGTGAACCAGGTGAGGTGTTATGGAGGGCGGAGTTGTAAACCTCCTACACATTCACACCCTTCAACAGAGCAAAACTCAAATATATTTTAAAAGATGAAAAGTCTCTAGAGACACAGCAGCCATGTCTGAAGTTCTTACCTCGATCATTATATGAAAGGCGTGCTAAGAGGAAGAGAAAGAAAGACAGTCAGAGCCCACAGCTTCCCCCTGAAACATCCTGAGCATCACCTGGTCTGCCTGGACACACCTAGATGCTGGTCACGTGACCTGAGCACGATCACATGACCAGCATTCAGGTCACGTGAACGAGTCAGTAGACCCAACCTCCCATCCACCAATCACAGGAAGGTCAGCTTCTGTCGGTCTCACCTGTGTGGGCACCAGGACAGGTGGGTAGGCCAGCTTGTGGTGTCGGTAAATCCAGAAGGACACGAGAACAATTGCGCTGACGACCATAATGGGAACCAGAGAGTACATTAGGGTGGTCACCACCGAGGGCCTCACCGGGACTGGTAAGTTTGTTGCTATGGAAACACATAGTGACAGAAAGGATAAGTACTCAGAACAGTAGACCCACAGCTAGGTCATCAGGTAGACAGGTAATCAGACAGACAGACAGGTGAGTCGACAGATAAACAAGCAGTCGGAAAGGTAAACATGTAGACAGGTGGGTGGGTAGGTACAAAGGTAGACAGATGGACAGCTGGACAGCTGGACAGTCAACTCTTACTGGGTATCTGCGGCTGGCTGCTGTTGGGGCTGTAGAAGAACTTGTCATTACACAGACTTCCTTCACAGCAGCAGAAGAAAACGTCTGGTGCATCGTTCTTCTCAACGCACTCGCTCCTGTCAGAACATCAAAACACTTTCAGTTAAATTCACACACAAGTATGACAAACAGAACTTTTTATGATCTGTAGAGCTCCAGGTTTGTGATCTGTAGAGCTCCATCTAAATGATCTGTAGAGCTCCATCTAAATGATCTGTAGAGCTCCATGTTTGTGATCTGTAGAGCTCCATCTAAATGATCTGTAGAGCTCCAGGTTTGTGATCTGTAGAGCTCCATCTAAATGATCTGTAGAGCTCCATCTAAATGATCTGTAGAGCTCCAGGTTTGTGATCTGTAGAGCTCCATCTAAATGATCTGTAGAGCTCCATCTAAATGATCTGTAGAGCTCCATGTTTGTGATCTGTAGAGCTCCATCTAAATGATCTGTAGAGCTCCATGTTTGTGATCTGTAGAGCTCCATGTTTGTGATCTGTAGAGCTCCATGTTTGTGATCTGTAGAGCTCCAGGTTTGTGATCTGTAGAGCTCCAGGTCTGTGATCTGTAGAGCTCCAGGTCTGTGATCTGTAGAGCTCCAGGTCTGTGATCTGTAGAGCTCAAGGTTTGTGATCTGTAGAGCTCAAGGTTTGTGATCTGTAGAGCTCCATGTTTGTGATCTGTAGAGCTCCATGTTTGTGATCTGTAGAGCTCCAGGTTTGTGATCTGTAGAGCTCCAGGTTTGTGATCTGTAGAGCTCCAGGTCTGTGATCTGTAGAGCTCCAGGTCTGTGATCTGTAGAGCTCCAGGTTTGTGATCTGTAGAGCTCAAGGTTTGTGATCTGTAGAGCTCCATGTTTGTGATCTGTAGAGCTCCATGTTTGTGATCTGTAGAGCTCCATGTTTGTGATCTGTAGAGCTCCATGTTTGTGATCTGTAGAGCTCCATGTTTGTGATCTGTAGAGCTCCAGGGTTGTGATCTGTAGAGCTCCATGTTTGTGATCTGTAGAGCTCCAGGTTTGTGATCTGTAGAGCTCCATGTTTGTGATCTGTAGAGCTCCATGTTTGTGATCTGTAGAGCTCCAGGTTTGTGATCTGTAGAGCTCCATGTTTGTGATCTGTAGAGCTCCATGTTTGTGATCTGTAGAGCTCCATGTTTGTGATCTGTAGAGCTCCATGTTTGTGATCTGTAGAGCTCCATCTAAATCAGTGATCCTCACTATCTTTTTCACAAGAGCCACATTGGCAGTTCAAAATCAAAAGGCGAGCCACTTTTTACGCTTGTACACTTGTGCTAACAGGAACATCAAATTTTGATCAGTGGCCAAACCATTTTTGTGTTTCAAGGACAATTAGGAAGAAAACAAATAAAAAGCTTTTATGTAACTAAAATATTACATATTTTTTTCCCACAAATATTCCTATTTTATTACAATTTTTTTTTTAATTATTCCATTATTTAATGAGGGTCCAGTTCTGGGGCCCCCCTCTATCCTGGACCCGGGACAGCAGACCCCTATCGACGGGCGTGAAGTCACCTTTGTGCATTTCTACATATAAATTGGACATCCCACAAAAAATAAATAACACGGCCAATACATTTTCATTTAAGGCCAGATTTACTATAATGAGCCTGTTTCTGTCTCTCTTTTTTTTTTTTATTAAAACCGGTCCATTGTGTGTTTTACGCTAGCAGAGTTTACGTCGCCTGCCTGCAAACGTGCGTTGCGGTCAAGTTTTGTAAACAATGCCACATGTCCACCTTCATTCACGCTTTCCGTGATTCAGCTGCGTGAAATGTATTACAACTTATCGCCATGAGATGGCAGTTTAAGCAGCATTGCCGGTAGATAGTGGATTGCAATTAAAGGGAAGTGGCAGTGTGTTACTGTAGCTACCATGCGAGCCGCCAGTTATAGCTTGACGAGCCGCATGCGGCTCACGAGCCGCGCAATGAGTAACTGTGATCTAAATGATCTGTAGAGCTCCATCTTTGTGATCTCTAAAGCTCCGTGTTTGTGATCTGCAGAACTCGGCGTTTGTGATCTGCAGAACTCGGCGTTTGTGATCTGCAGAACTCGGCGTTTGTGATCTGCAGAACTCGGCGTTTGTGATCTGCAGAACTCGGCGTTTGTGATCTGCAGAACTCGGCGTTTGTGATCTGCAGAACTCGGCGTTTGTGATCTGCAGAACTCGGCGTTTGTGATCTGCAGAACTCGGCGTTTGTGATCTGCAGAACTCGGCGTTTGTGATCTGCAGAACTCCGCGTTTGTGATCTGCAGAACTCCGCGTTTGTGATCTGCAGAACTCAGTGTTTGTGATCTGTAGAACTCCGTGTGCGTTTATTTAAGCAAACAGACTGGACCAGCTCTCAGGTCCAATCATCCTCCTACAGGAACCAGAACTCTCTCTGATTCTAGACATACATGTTTCATGAGTACCATGTGTCTTTTCATATAGTTGACTAATTGATTATGATTACGATCTATGAAACACAGCAGAAACGCAGACAACGTGGAAACTCCACGAAGAAAAACCTCCATGCTGTGATGATGAGCTCAGCTAATGGTAGCTAACACCCACATAGAGCCCAGTGTTTATGGACATTTAGGTTTAGTTTTAGGTTCTTTAGAGGTTTCTGGTGTCTGGCTCTGGAGTTAATCACTGCAGATGTTTGGATGAGGAGTTTTTAGTAAACTTGATGAAGCATCAACAGATTTTATGCAAAGTGACGTATATAAGGAGTTGATGTAATTGACCTGGTTACCTGTCATAACAGCTGGGATGATCCAGCCAACAGCCTTGTTTCAGAACCTGGACCACCCCCGACACATTCCTCCAGGTGGCAAAGCAGTGCAGCCTCTTATCCTCTTCCCCAGAGCAGGTCTCCACCCCACTGACATTCCCCTGACTCTCCCCCAGGGAGGAGGACAAGGAGGAGGAGGAGGAGGAGGACGATGAAGGGCTGTCATAGTGGACACATTTTTGAATGTCTGAGCGACCGAGGATCGCACCTGAGGACGAGACACATCACAGCAAGTTTACAACTCATAAGCTGACACCTGCACAGGTTGATGTTTCCGAGGAGCATCAATAGAACCACTGAGAACCGCTGAGAACCGCTGAGAACCACTGAGAACCGCTGAGAACCACTGACAACCACTGAGAACTAAACTTCATCTGGAGACTGAACTACACCTGAAGACCGGTGCAGTAGATCGCATCTGTGGAGACAGACGTGGTTCAGACTGAACGTTTTATGTCTGGTTACATGTGAGCTATAAATTACATGTGATTTAAATAAGATTGTTGTTGAAGCCCTAACATTACAGCTGATTTAAAGATAACCAAAAACAAAGCTGACACATAAGACAACTGGTCTGTACCATGACAGACTTGTCAAAGCTTACATCCCTGTTATAACATCCATGTTAACATGTGGGAATAATCTGCTGATTGTTTATTACTGAAGTGACTGGTTGGGTTGAGACAGACAGAGACAGGTCCGTCCTCACACCTGTCCTCCACTCTGCTTCAACCCTGTGATTTAAAAGGTCAAACATATGTATTTAGAGGTGCTGACTCCACAGACACGTCTGTCCTAGAGATGTAACCATATCACGCTTATCAGTATTATCACGGTATCACTGAACACACACTGAAATCTTTTAACCAAGTTTTACTTTAAAAAAAAAAAAAAATACTTCTCACTGCTCAAGACCAGATCTAGTCTTCAGATTCAAGAACTGGTAAAGAAAAGGTACATAAAACTCTGGCCATAAGAGGTAACTGCACTACACTCGCTGAAAAGTTGTGGGTGGTCGTCACGGAGACGGCTCTTCAAAGTGTTTCCCCCTTCATTTTGTCTGCATTTTTTGCACAAGGGTTGATTGTCTAAAATTATTTTACCATTAACATCATCGTTTATAAATCCAGAATATACCCAGACTTCTGACCGTGTTTTTTACTGGGGGTGGGGGGGCAGGTGGCTTCAGCCATGATTTCACAGGACAGACGTGTGCGTCCACTTCTGAGAGAGAGCGCCGTTCTCCAGGAAAAAAGCAGCATCACTCAGAGTTTTCAGTAATCAATCACGGTTTTAACCTTAATTAAAATTTGAAACGGTATCCATCAGGAATGTTACCGCGGTTTATCGTCATACCGGTAATCGTTGCATCTCTGGTCGACACTCTGGTCTATAACCCCCCCCCTCAGAGCTGCTGAAGCTCTGAGCCATTGATCTGAGGAGCTGAGGCTGGTGACTGATGTATAGACCTCAGCAGCAGAGGTGACTCTTGGTCTCATGTCAGTCACTTTCCTCGTCGTGCTTCATGGTTCTAACAGCTGCACATTCAAAGTTTTTGTAATTTTCCAGATTGACTGCCCTTCACTTCTGAAATGATGGATTCTTTCGACCCAGCTGATTGGTTCTTGTCATAATATGAATTCTAACAGTTGTCAAATAGGACAGTCAGCTGTGACCCAACCTGACTGATGGTCCCAGCCCCATTAAAGAGGCAGGACGTCCCAAAGTAACCCTGACACACCTGTGAGCTGGAAACCATTACAGGTGACGACATCATGAAGGTCAGAGAGAGAAGACCAAGGGTTTACAGCGCAGGGGGGCTTTTTACAAGAATCTAAAATATTATCACATTTATAGTCATTTCACATATGTTCATTCTTCAGTGAGAATCTAGAATGTGAATAAAAATAAAGACACACCATTAAATGAGAAGGTGTGTCCAAACTTTTGACTGGTAGTGTACTGAGGGGACCAGTATGGACTGGTCGGTGCTGGTTCTGGGTTGATGTCAGACAGAACCAGTTCACTCACCTGAGGAGCACGAGATGAGGAAGAGGCTGAGGAAGAGTCTGGTCGCTGGTCCCATCCTGGGCTCTGCTTTCGGTTTTAATCCCACGGATTAACCTCTAAAACACCAGCACCAGGTCCCGGTCCAAACAGAAGGTTCTGGCCCGGTCCGTAACACTGGCAATACGGTCGGATCTCTTCATCGGAACACGCCGGTTCAGCGGCGGATAAGGTCGGTTATGAAACGGGTAGACAATGTTCCGACATGTTCCGGGACCTGGTGCGTTTCCACAGCGGGATGAGGTCGAGCTCCGGCCGCTAACTGCAGCTAAACTCTGAATTAAATACCTCTGAACCAGCTGTCACATCTGGGTCACGGAAGATTAACCCAGGCTGGTCGCAACATGTTCGGATGAAGAGGCTCGCTGGTCCCCGGTGTGATCCAAGATCAGAGTTCACGATCTGGCTCCTTGTTCCCGGTGGCAGCTCCAGCCCTCAGGCCGCAGCTCGATCACAAACAGCTAGCTTCCCGGCTAGCCGTGAGATTAGCTCCGTGGCTAACAGCCGTAACGGCCCGAGGTAAACCACAGACCCACTGACCGCGACCACAGGCCTCTGAGTGGGGAGGGGGGGCGGCCGCGGAAACGACCCTGGTCCGAATATCCGAGGTTCATCCGAGGTTTGCGCCTCTTCCCTCGGCTCCTCTCCGTCTTCACTCTCTCCCAGCCGCTGCAGACGGAGCCAAGATGGACGCCACTCTCGGATTATTTTCCTCACCTTCTTCCATAGTTCTCCGTCACGGCGTTGGGACAGTGTGACTGAAAGCAGCGGCAACCAATTGGATACGCGAATCGTTTTCCTCCACCAATCCTGAGCGTTGTTCATCAGCGAGTGGGCGGGGCTGTCAGTCGGATTTAAAACAACAAACTAAACTCACTAAAGCGCAGTAAAATACAATTAAACACACTGAAATATAGTGGCGAGGTGGTTAGCATTGATGACTGAGTCTGCGTGTTCTCCCTGTGTCTGTGTGGGTTCTCTCCAGGTTCTCCAGCTTCCTCCCACCGTCCAAAGACATGCTGCTTAGGTTCATTGGTGATTCTGCCTCTCTGTGTTAGTCCAGGGTGGACCCCCCTCTAGACCAATCACAGCTGGAATAGACTGGAGACCTGTCCAGGGTGGACCCCCCCTCTAGACCAATCACAGCTGGAATAGACTGGAGACCTGTCCAGGGTGGACCCTCCCTCTAGACCAATCACAGCTGGAATAGACTGGAGACCTGTCCAGGGTGGACCCCCCTCTAGACCAATCACAGCTGGAATAGACTGGAGACCTGTCCAGGGTGGACCCTCCCTCTAGACCAATCACAGCTGGAATAGACTGGAGACCTGTCCAGGGTGGACCCCCCTCTAGACCAATCACAGCTGGAATAGACTGGAGACCTGTCCAGGGTGGACCCCCCCTCTAGACCAATCACAGCTGGAATAGACTGGAGACCTGTCCAGGGTGGACCCCCCCTCTAGACCAATCACAGCTGGAATAGACTGGAGACCTGTCCAGGGTGGACCCCCCCTCTAGACCAATCACAGCTGGAATAGACTGGAGACCTGTCCAGGGTGGACCCCCCCTCTAGACCAATCACAGCTGGAATAGACTGGAGACCTGTCCAGGGTGGACCCCCCCCCACCCCCACCCCCCTCTAGACCAATCACAGCTGTGATGGACTGGAGACCTGTCCAGGGTGGACCCCCCCCCCCCCCCCCCCCCCCCTAGACCAATCACAGCTGTGATAGACTGGAGACCTGTCCAGGGTGGACCCCCCCCCCCCCCCCCTAGACCAATCACAGCTGGGATAGACTGGAGACCTGTCCAGGGTGGACCCCCCCCCCCTAGACCAATCACAGCTGGGATAGACTGGAGACCTGTCCAGGGTGGACCCCCCCCCCCCCTCTAGACCAATCACAGCTGTGATAGACTGGAGACCTGTCCAGGGTGGACCCCCCCCCCTCTAGACCAATCACAGCTGGAATAGACTGGAGACCTGTCCAGGGTGGACCCCCCCCCCCCCCTAGACCAATCACAGCTGTGATAGACTGGAGACCTGTCCAGGGTGGACCCCCCCCCCCCCCCCCCCCCCCCCCAGACCAATCACAGCTGACCCTGGAGACAGTTTGTTTTGTTATTGATGCTACATGAATAAAATTGAACTCAACTGAATTTTTGATCCTCCTTGGACAAAAATTCTACTTTATATAAATAAATGATAATATTGTTGCATCAGTCCAACAACACATGTTCTCTGACACCTCTAGAACCAACACTAGCGCCACCAGAACCCTCAGTTATAGTACTGTAGAACAGGAAGTGGACCCATGTACACCGTGTCCCAAAAGTTCATGCACCCCAATGGACAACATTTTTGTCTGTGTGTCTCCAAAGTGGGTTGCATCTGGTAAGCCAGGTGTTGGGAGGTTTAATTAGTTTATCTGTTTGTGATAGGCCTATACATTTCTTGGTTGACACTAAAGCATGTCACTGAGAGAACCTTTTTGGAAGTGTTGCCACGATGGCCAAACACAAATCTGGAAAAGCTGCACATTCAAAGTCTCAAGTACGTGCTCAAGCCATTGCCTTACGCAGGGAAAACTTGCAGGGAGGTAGTTTAGGACCTGGGCAGAAGCATACGATGGGTGAAGAAGTGGTGGCAGAGGTAATAGAGGTGTGACACCCTTGAAGAAGTGCCCCGTGCAGGTCGCCCCTCAGTTTGAGGGCCAAGGACCTCATCTGCAAGATCAAGAGGGGATACACTGGCTTTTGAATAACTGCATTCTGTTGAATATTCACAATCTGAGTCGACTTTTTCTGTGGTGCATGAACTTTTGGGACACGGTGTAGTTGGATCAGAGCTGTTCTTACTGAATGTGATGGAGTGGCGCCTCCTGCTGGGCCATGTGTTGAACTGCAGCAGTCAGTTTGTGGTGACAGTGAAGGTCATGACTAACAGCAGCTGAGGTTGTGGATTTGATTCTTGACCCACTTTCAGCTGGTCTCGTTTGGTTGTTTTCAGATCCAGGTGCAGTCTGATTGGTCTGTGGTTCTGGTTCTGATGGTGGTTTGGGTTCAGTGGAGTATTTCTGGTCTGTTGATAGAAGACAAATCTTGTCTCCAGGAGCCTCCAGGAGTCTGTTTTTATTTTGTTGTCTCTTAAATCTGAAACTGGAGATGTGCACGCTACTGACATCATTTCCTGACATTTTATCCTCATCGAACACATTTTATACTGAACTGTCCACCTGATTCAAAAGGGTCAAGTTTATTACGTTAACTTCATTTTGAATCTGAAAACTGTTTTATTTTACTTCACAGAACTAAACCTGAAGGTGATTATAAGAAGGTAAACCACAGAGGTTTAAATGTGCAGGTGAAGATGAGGATGACGTCCCTATGCAGATGCTTTCCTGTGCTCGGTCCAGCAGAGGGCGCTGTGACATAAAGAAACATCCATTTAGAAAACAATGACATTCCTGGACACCATGGAGTTACAGAATTAAAATAAAAGAACAAACTGCAAAATCAATGAATAATCTATGAATAAGCCATCTGATCAAATATGGTGAGCAACACGAATCCTTGGATTTCACACTGATCCTGAACAAAAACTGAAGAGAACATTATGAACATCAGGATAATATCAGGAATTTCAGAAGAACACCAGGAGAACATCAGCAGAACACCAGGAGAACACCAGAAGAACATCAGGAGAACATCAGGAGAACATCAGGAGAACACCAGGAGAACATCAGCGGATCGTTGTCTGGACTGTTCATTGTTACTACATTGACAGTGAGTCCATGTGATGGTGATCTGCTGCAGAATGAAGCGTTGATGAAGATGTTGTAATTATTATTAAAGGACATTGGCAGTAAGAACAGGGACAGAAGACATTGGACAGTGTCTCCGTGGACATGCCTGTTCCTCAGAGAAACCATTTTAAACTCATCTTCAATTTTAAAGCTGAATCTGAGGATGATTTATCTCAGTCCATGAGTGAGTGAGTGAATGAATGAGTGAGTGAATGACTCCCTCTTAATTGTGGAGCTCGTTGTGGTTGTGTCAGTAAAGCGTTAATAATCTTTATATTAATCTTGCTGTTGGACGACGGCAGCATCTCTGTGGTGTCCCGTCCGTCCCGCTGTCCACTGACTTCCTGAGCTTTCATCCAGTTAAAAGGTGGTGTTGCTAAGAGATGCTGGTTCAACTCTGGAAGCGTCTCCTACCCGCTGGCCGCCTGCTCTGAGCCAACACTCAAACCAAACGCACCCGAGGGCTCCTCAAACACGCCCATTCTTCGTTGTCAGCGGTGTTTCCTGGCAGCGGGAGGGGGGGGGGGGGGGGGGGGGGGGCGTCCAGAGTGGTCCTGGTGTGGACCTGTTCTGACAGAACTGCAGCTTTATCCCGTCAGGAGGAAGAAAAGTGAGCTGGTGTGGTTTTAGTGATCTGGCAGTCGGCGGGCATCATGCAGGGTTTTTATGCTCAGAGGGCGACTGGCTGCGAGTCAAAGGCCTGAGACTGAGAAGACACACTGAGAGGACACAAACAGCCTCTTTAAATGTCCATCTGTCTCAACCTCTTTGTCTCAGGCCTTTATGTTCCTGTCGGTCTGCTTCCTGTCTGTTGGTTTTACATGTTGCTTTTAGAAAGAAGGTGTCAGAACTGTGAACACGGGGCCCACAGAGATTCATCAGAGACACAATGTGGACGGACTATGGGACATGTCCACAGTAAAGAAGCTTTGTGAACAAGTCAACAACAGTAATCTTGTCATGCTCCTGCAGCTTCTCCTCAGAAAGAAAAGATTTGATATTAAAGTTCATTTAGATTCTGTCCTCAGACTTGAAGCAAACATTCACGTCTCTGTCTCTGGAAAAGGAGGAACTAAAGTAATGTTGTCCCTCAGTCAAGTGTCCGTATGTCCAAGGTCGAGCTTTGTCTCTGCCGTTGTGTTGATAATGTCTCAGACGTTATCGATGACCTCCTGACCTCCTGCACATGGACACTCTTTGTTAAACCAGAGTCTCATTAGAGGAGCAGCCGTGTCGCCATGTCTTCGTCCAATCAGAGTCCATCTGCTGCTCTGATTACCAGGAAGAATTTAAAGATTAGAGACACAAGTTAATGAGACAGAATAAAAGACGTCTCCTCCCAACACCTTCACTGGAACTGGAACAACGTCCAGGATTCACACTGATGGGACACTATAAGATAATCATTATGTGAACTAAATGTCTCATCGTCATCATCATCATCATAATAATGTCTAGGTGTAGTGATATGAGAGCCATTATTCAGGAGATGATCACAGGTCTGTGGTTCTTGTTTTAGACCTGGTTCCATCAGGACTGCTCATTAAATAGAAGCTGATCATCAACAACCAGCTACGAATTACAGAGACACATACAAGTTTTATTTTTTACAAAGCTGGACATCTTCAACTTGTGTGCAATAACAAAAAAGTTCTTCTTCATATATATATATATGTACACACACACACACACACACACACACACACGACAACCTGATGAGAAATGTGCTACTGGAACAAGACATAGATAGACAAGGGTGGAAAACAGGGACTGTTGGAATGCTATTATACGAGCAACCCTAGAGAGAAGGGATACATGCAGCGAATGTGGGACCAGTGTTCACAAACCCAACATTTTCCAACATCCACAACCGAAAACTCCTATCACAACTAGAGGTTGATGAGATACAACAACGATGCTACGGCAAGGGGGCGCCAGGACGACAGGTCAGCGGGGGGATGTCACCATCAGAGAATAAGTACCAAGCTCCAATAGCTACCAGACTCAGTGCAAGAGCAGCTGACCTGAGAATGAAGATCATGGCACAATTAGAAGCCTGGAATCCCAGACGAATACCGAAGCTGACTTGTAAAGTACCTTCAGGAGATCTGCTAGTGGATGTGAATGCTGCACTAACAACAATCATCACTGAGACCAACAAGCTGATACACAGTACAGCAACAGTAATCCTAGAAATGCTTGGTTACAAGATGGGCTCAAACCATGACAGGCAGCATCTACCATGGAGAATACGGTTAGAGGCCAAGATAAGGGCGACACGGAGAGAAGTCAGCCAACTAACAGAACTGCAGAAAGGCAACATGGTAAATAAAGGGGCACCCAGGAGGTACACCAAGCTCTCCATACCTGAAGCATTCGAAAGTGCCAAACAGAGACGGACAGAGATACACCAAGGAGGCAGAGGCCAGGAGAATAAACAAGCTGTTCTCCACTGAACCAGCCAAGGTGTAATCTCAGTGGCAGGGAGGAAATAACAACTGGTCAGACCCACCAAGAGCTGAGGTGGAAGAATACTGGAAGGGTATATGGGAAAAAGAGGCATCACACAACCCAGATGCCCAGTGGCTAGTGAACCTAAGAGCAAACCACAGCAACCTCCCAGAACAAGAACCAGTAACCATCTCAATGGCAGACATCCAAGAAAGAGTGTCAAAGATGAAGAGCTGGACAGCACCAGGCCCCGATATGATCCATCCAAGCCATCAACATGTACACCATACCAGCCATCAGATACCCTGCTGGGCTCATAAGCTAGCCAAAGGAGGAGATAGAAGCCACAGACATCAAGACAAGAAAGCTCCTCACCATGGACGGAGGGTTTCACCCCAAATCCAGCACCCTGAGACTATACAATAGGAAGGAGGTGGCTGAGAACACTAGGGCCAAGATGCTGTGGGACTTCAGCTTCCAGACTGACAAACAGGTCCTGGCTAACATAGTGGTGGTAGACAAGGAGCAGAAGAAGGTGGTGGTGATAGATGTGGTGATACCAATAGATGCCAACATCAGAAAGAAGGAACACAAAAAGGTTGAAAAGTACCAAGGGTTAAAAGAACAGCTGGAGCAGATGTGGAAGGTCAAGGCGAACGTGGTCCCCGTGGTAGTAGGAGCACTGGGTCCAGATTCAAGCCATAAGTAAAAACAAAAAGTATAAATATAGAAAAGTATAAATATAGAGAATAAAATTAGCTATCTATTGTACAGTGTATAAATATAGAACACTAAAAGTTAACTGTACTGTAATGGTCCTGTGCCATTGAGGTAGTTAAAGTGACAAACCCAACTGCACAGTGACGCCCAAACTGGGGGAGTGGCTCCAACAGATCCCAGGAACAACATCAGAAGCCTCAGTCCAGAAGAGAACAGTCCTAGGAACAGCTAAGATACTGAGCAGAACCCTCAGACTCCCAGGCCTCTGGTAGAGGACCCGAGCTAGAGGATGATACAGATACCACCTCAAGAGGATGAGAGGGACGTTTTTATATACTGTATGTATATGTGTATACATGTGTATACATCTATGAATTTTATTTATTTCAGTTTTTATGGTTTTATGGTTTTAGATACAGCAGGGTTGATTGCATGTGATTTTTCACATAAATAGGGTGGGGAATCCTGGGGGACGGGAGGTATGTTGATAAAATTGAAACTCCCGCGCCCGCACTTGAGCAGGTATGATCCAGTATTATTTTATTTTATTTTATTTGAATTTCTTTTAATTCGTTTTATTTTTACTAATTTTAGCTTATTTAAACACATCAGTTATATGTTTAGAAACAGCTGATCAATTAAGTTTTGAGGAAGCTATACAGTTTATCTATCAAGAGTAAATCACATGAGAAGAGATAAAACGTTTTTTCAACTTTATGGTCAACAGTGTATACATACATACATATGTAAACAGTTTCTGATAATGTGCAGTCTGAAACCAGGGTTTAACTGGAAGATTATCCGTCATGTGTCCAAGCAGTAACTCAGTTAGATACTGACGTCCTCAGTGAGGATTAGTCCTCTGTCCATGGAGACGTCCTCTAAACATTTATCTACAACAACCAAAGACTCTCAATCCCATCTCTGCCTCTTTAAATGTCACCAGTTTCAAACTCCATACATTAAGTCATGAGGAGAATCAGTGGATTCAGCTCTCTCTCCAGTTTAACCCGATCAGTCTGACCAACAAAATAAGTCAAATCTGGTTCACGAACCTGAAGACGAATCAGTCACAGGTTTAGATTTGAACCGTCTGCTGCCACAGGTCAAGAACAACACCGACACTTCCTCACACCCATGCTAACATCAGGGACAGTGGGTGCTACCTAACATGTAGCGCCCACCCACACAAGGACCGTTAGCTTACTGTTAGCATTAGGCTTGTTAACTTGGTTCTTAATGATGGTGATTAAGTTGTTCTACTCTAACTCAGAAGGGACAAGATTCGCCACTGGTACCAACACAAGTCCTGGATGATGCATAACTGGTGAACAACTGAGTCACATAATGAGTCAGTGGTTCTGGTCCTAACAACTGATCCTAGGTTCATGTTGTTGGTGTTAACAGGGGATCAGGTCCTCTGTTTGATTCTCATTCAGATCTCTGCTCATTCCTTTCAGTCCCGCTGTCCCTGCTGTGTCTCCAGATGATGAAGTTGAAGGTGAAGATGCGGCAGGAAGTGGTGAAGCTCCAGTTAATGTTAAAACTTTTCAAGCCCTGGGGAATAAGGAGCTTTTGATGGAAGAAATGGTTTGAGAGTGTGTGATGTGGTTCTCATTAACAGAGACTCCACCTACAAACACCTGGAGCCACATCTGGAGCAGCTCGAACTTCAACCACATGTGAACAGATCCAGACTAAACTGGGTTCAGACAGAACCACAATACCTGAATGTTTTCATGTTTTCACAGTTAATGAAGGATTTAAAGGAATCAGCTTAAAACGCTGGTCGAGCTGTTTTGTGTTTCCATGGAGCCATTAACCAAGAAGAGAGCAAATCTGTGTTAATCTGATAAAAGGGTCAGATTATCAAGAATCTACACGTTTAGAGCTGATAATAGTTCAGTTGGGAGAGGGGGGCAACATCTGTTTAGAGTATATACAGTAGGAACGTAGAATTTGGCTCGGTCTGGTCCAGCTCTCTTTGGTCCAGGCTTAACTGGCCTTAAGGTCAACTTTAAAAGGGTTAGGTGTTACAGTCAGTGCAGAGATTCAGGATTAACTATAGGAATCATTATCAGTACTAGTCATTATCAGTAGTCATTAATAGTAATCATTACCGCTGCACCGGTGAACATCCAGGGCTTGGACATCGAGGTCGTGGAGGACTACAAGTACCTGGGTGTTCACCTCAACAATAAACTGGACTGGACACATAACACGAACGCCCTGTACAAGAAGGGACAAAGTCTCCACCTGCTTAGATGACTGAGGTCCTTTGGAGTGTGCAGGTCTCTGCTAAGGACTTTCTTCTGCCATCTTATATGCAGTGGTCTGCTGGAGCAGTGGAAGCTCAGAGAGGGACAGGAAGAGACTGAACAAGCTGGTCAGACGGGCCGTCTCTGTCCTGGACTGATCTCTGGACTCCATGGAGGAGGTGGGTGAGAGGAGGATGTTAGCCAAGCGGACATCAATCATGGACAACCCCTCTCACCCACTGCATCAGACTGTCTCAGACCTCAGCAGCTCCTTCAGTGGCAGACTGCTGCATCCACGCTGCAGGAAGGAACGCTACCACAGGTCCTTCATCCCAGCTACCACAGGTCCTTCATCCCAGCTGCCATCAGGCTGTTCAGCAGACGAGAGTCTATGATAACTGGACCTTTGCACAAATATATCTGCTGTTTTGCACTAATTTTTTGCACAAACCACTACCTCTCCAGCTCAGTTTTTTCTTCAAAGTCTTTTAAGCAACTTTGTAAAGTTTACTCCACCACCACACTGTATATACACAATGTCTTTATATTTCTAGTCCTTGCCATATATATTTTTTAAGAGTATTGTATTTCTTGTTGTTTCTTGTTTTTCTATCTTTTTGCCAAACTCCATGCTACTGTGACAAGGACATTCCCCATACGTGGAATTAATAAACATATCTTGTCTTATCTTAATAATCATCATTATCACTAACTATAAACTAACACCATTATTTTTATTATCTCACATCCATAAACAGACTCCAGAACTTCTCCAGGTGAGTCTTCCTCCCTCTCCTCCTCCCTCTCTCTCTTCCTCCCTCTCTTCCTTCCTTCCTTCCTCCCTCTCTTCCTTCCATCCTTCCTTCCTCTCTTCCTTCCTTCCTTCCTCCCTCTCTTCCTTCCTTCCTTCCTCCTTCCTTCCTTCCTTCCTCCCTCTCTTCCTTCCTTCCTTCCTTCCTCTCTTCCTTCCTTCCTCCCTCTCTTCCTTCCTTCCTTCCACCGTATCATTCATTCATTCATTCATCCATTCATTCATTCATTCCTCCTGTGAAGGCTCATGGAGGTCTGGAGTCTATCCCAGCTGTGATTGGTCTAGAGGGGGGGTCCACAGGTCTCCAGTCTATCACAGGGCTAACACAGAGAGACACTCACCGCTGTGCTGCCTGGTTATTATTATGGGCTTGGGTTTTGTCATGAGGTGGAGTTTAGGGTTGGGGGGTTTCTGGTGTAACTGTTCATTCATACAGTTGGGTTCAGAATGGCAGAGGATCAGGACACATTAAACCTGAACCTGCTGAGGATACTGAACAGGTCAACAACATAAAAATACTGGATGTAGTTTGAGAAGCTGCTCATAAAGTAGAGTCTCTTTAGATGTTTCAGCATAAGTGTCACTGAGAATAAATTAGATTAACTTGAATGAAGCAGGTTAATCAATAACAGTCATTATCTATAATTATCAAGTCCTCAGATGTAATGAAATATCTTCACTTTGTCCTGCAGGTGGAGCTCTCCTCCTCCTCGGTCTCCTAACCATCCATAAAAGTAAAAATGACTGTAACAGGTCATAAAGCCTGACTTTAAAATGCAGTTAATATAAACGACATTTATGGTTTACTCTGTGTCTCAGATCTGCTGCTGCTGCTGCTGCTGCTCAGTCAGGATGGGGGCACAGTTTGGTTGGATGCCATCGCTCACATACCAACAGAGAGAGAGAGAGAGAGAGACTATGGGGGTGAATGTTGTTTTTTCCTCTGGGGGTTGAAGCTGCCATCCCTCCCCCACCTCCTCCTCCTCCCCCTCCTCCTCCTGTCCCTCCTCCTCCTCCTCCTCCTCCTCCTTCCCTGAAAACACATGGTCCTGAATTCATTCCAACCTCCACGCTGCTTCACAGAAGTGTCCTCAGCAACAAGAGTTACTGCAACTAGCAACAACACAACCAGCAACTCGTTACAGAAAGTCAGTTGCCAGGATTACAGCCAAACGTGTCTTCATGTCATCAACAACCTGACTGCTGAGCAAACAGCAACACAACAAGGTAGAGAAAGGCACAGCAACCAGCAACACAGCAACCAGCAACAGAGCAACCAGCAACACAGAGCAACCAGCAACAGAGGAGGTCAGAGGTTGCTCCATTATGAAATGATGCTGAAATATTGCTGAAAAGTCTGATGTTGAAACAGAGACAGAACCGGGACAAGTCCCAGAGCTGGAGTGAGACTCCATGTTTCATCACGGTCTCAGTAGCCTGGACTTAATCATCCAGAGACCAGAGACCAGCTCAAGCCTTCCTCTGTAGGAATGATGGAGAGTTTTCATCTCCAGATCTTTCATCATGCACAAGCAACATTTCAAAGTAAAACAGGAAGAACAGACATGAAAACTGAACAACAGTCCAAAACCTGAGTCAAACAACAAAAAGTCCAAACTCAAAGAAACAAAGACCTGAGTTGTGACTCCTGACAAGGAACAGGAACCCACACTGATGTTAAATAGCAGAGTTGATGAAGCTGTTTTGTGACTCTGCAGATGAACTGGATCAGGGTAATTACTGGAGAACAGATGGTGGCTCTTTTCTGACATCTGAGAGTGAACTGATATTCAAAACCTTCAGTGACCTCACTGATAATCAATAAGATCAACAAGTCATCAACCCACAGAGAAGATTTATCCAGATCACACATCTAAACACATCCACCAGAATGAGGAGGATCTACAAGCACGTTAGACTGAAGTGTCCCTTCAGTCAGAGGACAGTCTTTTTCTGGACAGTGTCCTCGTCTGAAAGTTCCTCTTCTGTCGTCCTGAAACTGATCAGAGAGGAAGTGAAGCAGTGTCAGTCGCATGGCGTTGCCACATCGCCGACAGTTGGAGTTACCTGCCAACAAAGGGAGTGATGAAAGCTGCTGAGTCTGCTCTTTACCTCGACCACAGTCTGAGTCAGCTGTTACCCAACACACTGTAGTTCTCCTTTCACAGCTACAAGGTGAGAGGTGGAGGAACACTTAAAGAAAAACACACAGCTCAGAGGAAAACTGCAGAAACAAGAATCCCGGTCAGAAGCCTCCTCCTTCATCCGCTGTGCTGCTGCTGCTGCTGCTGCTGAGACTCTAGGATGTCTGTTAGTTCCAGACAGGGTCAGTGTACTCGGACACTGTCTCTGGATGGTTGTTGATGT